>SJYT01056469.1:506851-532884 GCA_006410635.1 Cephalophus harveyi
GATTTCTTTGGAAGGAATGATGCTAAAGCTGAAACTCCAGTACTTTGGCCACCTCATGCGAAGAGTTGACTCATTGGAAAAGACTCTGATGCTGGGAGGGATTGGGGGCAGGAGGAGAAGGGGACGACCGAGGATGGGATGGCTGGACGTGAGTCTGAGTGAACTCCGAGAGATGGTGATGAACAGGGAGGCCTGGTGTGCTGTGATTCATGGGGTCTCAAAGAGTCGTACACGACTGAGCGACTGAACTGAACGGAACTGATGGCATATCACACACTTTCTGTTTTGTCGCCTCACTGACTATGCATATGACTCTGTAATGTGCTCATTTGCCAAGTAAGTCTCCAAGTAAGGCTCAGAGAGGTGAAGTGATTTGCCTCAAATCACAGAGCAGTTTGTACCCAGAACACCGGCTCTAGTTCAGGGCTCTTTCTGCGGCACTTGGGTTGCTCTACTTTCCTGTATTTCTGTTCCTGGCATTTGTTTCTGACCTAACCTCCCATTTATTCCCTTGGATCATCTTCTGGTGCCATGTCAGCAGGCACAAGGTTCCTGGGGTTTACCCTGCAGCAAACATCCTCTCTGGTTTCCAACCGAGAGTGGTCCAGCCAGGTCTCTGGGCTGGTTCCTTCTCCCACTCTTTGAAGATGTCTGAGCTCCTGGTCTCTTGCCAAGGATAAGGAAGACTTCTGGCAGAGTGTCTGTGTACCTGAGGCCCTTCGAGTATGATCGCAGGTAAGGAGAGCGATGGAATTTCCCTGAGGTAGCAGAATGAACCGAACAAGAGTTGGCCCAATTTTGTCTCCTGGATGTATGACATGATCTCACAGACCTTTTGCCATTTTGGGTTTGATGAAGAATAGAACTGGTCTCTGTTTCTGTATGAGCCAGAAGAGGACAGGTAAATCGTTTTCCAAGGGGAGAAACGTAGCTGAGAAGTAATCCAGAGGAAGGTGGAGTGATGACGGTGGCTGACAGGTTGGGTAGGCTGGAAATTTACCCTAGAACTCTGTCTGAAGTGGATTTGAATTTTGCCTCTTGCTTACACAGCATAGAACTTTAAAATGCGATCAGATATGCACAACCCAAAATTTCCCGCTTTAGCCATTTTTAAAATGTGTGGTCCTGTGGCATTAAGTACACTGGCACTGTTATACAGCCATCACCAGCATCTTCCTCCAGGACTTTTTATTTTCTGCGACTGACACTCAGTATCTATTAAACAATAGCTTCTCAGCTTCTCCTCCTCCGGCCCCTGGCAACCACCATTCTCCTTCTGCTCTTTAGGAATTTGATGACTCTAGGTACCTCATCTAGGTGGAATCATTCTGTATTTATCCTTTTGAGAGTGGCCTGTTTCTCTCAGCATAATGTCCTCAAGGCTTGTCTCTCCTGTAACATATATCAGAATGCCCTTCAAGATTAAATACTATATCTTTGTGTGTATATATATATATATATATATATCCCATTTTGTTGATCCATTGGTCTGTCAATGGATACTTGGGTTGTTTTGGCGATTGTGAATAACGCTGCTTACAATATGAATATGCAAATATTATAAAATTGTTTAATCATCCCTGATATATACTGTTTGAAAATTAGTAGCTTACATTATACAGCCAAAAGAGCAGCCCCTTGAACATATGATAATGAGTGAAATCATTTTTAGCATAAAATAAAATCGAATGTTGCCAAGAGGATTTCGGGAAATTTGTCTTCCCATTGTAACAGAAGTCTTTTTCTACAAAACCAAAAACATATCCTCTCCTTCTTTTAAAAATATTCCCAACTGCATGTTAGTTTCAGAATAAAATACAAGTTCCTTAACACAGCAGGCCTCGTTGTTCATTTGCTCAGCCGTTGTCAGACTCTTTGTGACCCCGTGGACTGCAGCACGCCAGGCCTCCCTGTCCATCACCGTCTCCCAGAGTTTACTCAAACTCATGTCCTAAGAGTCAATGATGCCATCAGCCATCTTGTCCTCTGTCGTCCTCTTCTCCTCCTGCCTTCAATCTTTCTCAGCATCAGGGTCTTTTCCAATGAGTCAGTTCTTTGCTTCAGGTGGCCAAAGTTTTGGAGCTTCAGCTTCAGCATCATTCCTTCCAGTGAATATTCAGGACTGATTTCCTTTAGGATGGAGTGGTTAGTCTCCTTGCTCTCTAAGGGACACTCGAGAGTTTTCTCTAGCACCCCAGTTCACACCACAGTTTGAAGGCATCAGTTCTTCAGCGCTCAGCCTTTTTTTATTGTCCAGCTCTCACATCCGTACACAACTACGGGAAAAATCATAGCTTTGACTATAGGGACCTTTGTAGGCATGCCTGGTCCCAGACAAACTTTCCATCCACGTTTGCTCTCAATCCATCCATCCTTCAGCCCCCAAGAAGCAAACTGTACATGCTGCTGCTGCTGCTAAGTCGCTTCAGTCGTGTCCAACTCTGTGCGGCCCCATAGACGGCAATCCACCAGGCTCACCCATCCCTGGGATTCTCCAGGCAAGAACACTGGAGTGCGTTGCCATTTGCTTCTGCAGCGCATGAAAATGAAAAGTGAAAGTGAAGACGCTCAGTCATGTCCAACCCTTCGCAACCCCATAGACTGCAGCCTACCAGGCTCCTCCGTCCATGGGATTTTCCAGGCAAGAGTACTGGAGTGGGGTGCCATTGCCTTCTCTGAACTGTACATGGAGCGCGACCTTTCCTGACGCCTCGGGGCTCCTCACTTCCTCTTCTCTTCGCCTACGCGAGTCCCACACTATAGCACTTATGACACAGAACGGTACAGGTGTCTCTTTCCATAGCATTTCTCTATGAGCTACTAGAGGGTGAGTATCATATCTTGTTCATTTCTATCATACCTACATTTAACATAGAAGGAACTCCTGTTTTCAAGTGAGTGAATAAACGGAAGTTTGAATCTCATTCTGTAGGTAAAACAGGATTTGAACATCTTGATTGGACTTGATGAAGCATCTTGATTTGCTGTACAAATCTCTTTTCAAGACACAGTACAAAAGGATATAGAAGTCCTTGACCTAGCTGAAGCCTGGGGATTTTTATTTGCAGGGTCAGATAAGACCTGGGAATCCCGTAAGTTTTTCTTTTTCTAGTGTATGAGCGGTAGGATTAGGTCATAGTAACTGTACCCTGATCGCGAATCTAAACGGGAGAGAATGAGAGGGTGCAGCAGTTCCTGAAGAGCTGCAGCGTGCTCTCTGAGATGGTCTTTCCCGTGGGCCTTGCATAATCCCATGAAACAGGAGTCACTGAAGGAGCATTTCATCGGGCAGAAGACTGAAGGCCACGTGACAGGTCGTGCTCCCTGGGCTTCGGTTCACCCATTGATAAAATGAGGATGCTGGCCCAAGACTCTGAAGTGCTCCAGCTTCTAGCCAATTTGGCAAGCTCTCCAGCACAACATCTTCGCTCTAAGCACTTCCCAAGGCTGTCTCGAACAACTTTTATGGTTAGCACTTTTTTTTCCTGGGCACTAGGCTTTCTAGAATATGTACCCATCAGTTTAATTGTTCTTTCCTGATGCCCAAATAAGTGCATTTCCTTGTCTCCCTGGGTCTGCAGACATTTGTTTCCTCTGAGCTCCCTTCTCTCTAGGCTAAATGATCCCTTCCTTCTTTTTTATAATACTTGGACACTTTCTTAGGCTGCACATGTCCCACCTGTTCCTTCCATCTTAAAGTGTGGTACCAAGAGTGGGTCCCAAGACTCCAGGAGAAATTAATCTGGTAGTTGTGTACGGATGTGAGAGCTGGACATGTGTGAACTGGGCTGTCTTTGTGCAGAAGGACGGGTCAGTTACATCTGCTGAGATTTCATCCAGAAGCTGAGAGTAATTTGAATTTTAAGATTTGTGTTACTTGAGAGAAGAATCCAAAGTTCTAAGAGGGGAAAACCTGGCGTAAGAGATGGAGGAACATCAAGGATCACTTCATGGAATCTTCTTGGACGAGCCCTGTGTCTTGCATTAGTCTTCTATTGCTGCTGTGAGAAAAAAAAAAAACTAATCCATCAGTGGCTTTCAAAACCACACGGCATCATCTCCCAGTTCTCTATGTCTGAAGTCCGGTTTGGCTTGGCTGAGGCTCACTAAAAGTCCAGTGGGCCCTGTTTAAGGTCTCACAATGTGGAAATTCAGATGTCAGCACGGCTGTGTTCTTTCTCAGGTGTCTAGGCTGAGAATCCACTTCCAACCTGATTTAAGTTCCTAAAAAAATGGAGTCACATGTAGTCATAAGACAGAAGTTGCTGGACTTCCCTGGTGGTCCAGTGGTTAGGACTTTGTGCTTCCACTGTAGGGGGCGGGTGCAGGTTTGATCCCTGGTTGGGGAACTTAAGATCCCACAAGCTCTGAGCAGTGTGGCCAGGGTGGGGGAGGGGGAAGAGATGGAAGCTGCTCTTTCCTTCTTGGGCTTCCCTTGTGGCTCAGAGGGTAAAAGAATCTGCCTGTAATGCGGCAGACCTGGGTTCGATCCCTGGGTCAGGAAGATCCCCTGGAGAAGGGAATGGCTAGCCACTCCAGTATTCTTGCCTGGAGAATCCCATGGACAGTGGAGCTTGGGCAGCTATAGTCCTTGTTGGCTCCCAGCCTGGGAGGATGGTGGGAGATGAAGTTGAGGGTTCAGGCAAGGGCCTGATTGTGCCTTGCAGATATTTGGATTCTATTCTAAGTTCAGTGGAAAAAAGCAAACAAAACCTCATTTGTGTTTGTAGACATCACTCTGGACTCTATTTGGGGAATGAACTGTAGGAACACAAGAGCTAAAGCAGAAACATTAATTCAAGATTGACTACAGTGGTCCGGGCAGAAGATCATGGTGTCTGACAGTCCAGTGATGGACTCCCAACAGCTCATCTCTCAAGCAGGGCAGGTCGAGTTTTGTGGCACCATTTGAGAACCTCAGGATCAACTTATTTAGTCTTTGAAGTTAGAGCTCTAAAGAACAGTCAGTACAACTTTGCATCTCAGAGCCAAGTAGGCAAAAAAAAAAAAAAAAATTTAAATTCCAACTTGGAGTAACTTGTCCACGTTCAGTGAGGAAGTTGGGGCAGAGCTGTGTTTAGAACCTGTGCCTCTTGATTCCTAGCCCAGTGTTCCCTTTACTGTCCTTACAGGCTCAGACTTGCTCCTTGTATTTCACAAGTTCATTGCTTGTGATATGAAATTGCCCATGAAATTCAGAGGCTTTTTTTTCCTTGGCTGACAGAAGGAAGACATGATGTTCTTGATGTTGAGGGTTGTGACAGGTAAAATAAAAGTATGGGTCGAAGGGAAAGAGGACCTGTCTGTGGGTATCAGGGGAATTAAGCAAAGCTTCCTGGAAACATGCAAGCATGACCACGACGGACTGACCTTGATGCCACTGGGGAAAGGAAGTGAAAGTGTTGGCCACCAGTCATGTCCGACTCTTTGTGACCCCATGGACTCTGGCTTGCCAGGCTACTCTGTCCATGGAATTCTCCAGCAAGAATCCTGGAGTGGGTTGCCAGGTCCTTCTCTGGGGGATCTTCCCGACCCAGAAGTGGAACCCAGTTTTCCTGCATTGCAGGAAGTTTTTTGCATCTGAGCCACCAAGGAAGCTCAGTAGGATAACTTGGGCAATGTGGAACTGGACCCTTATGAGGCACCAAGAATGGAAAGTCAAAACTTCTCCTACATAGCTGGCAAAATTATAAGGCAAGATGTAGGCACAAAACCACTGTTTAGTATTATCCTGCTAATGTAGAATTATTAAGAAAACATGATAAAGTATGTATGAATCAATATACGATAGTGGCCAAAAATAGTCATGACACCTGCTCTTAGTGGTAACAATGTGGTTTTGCATAATGCAACCTTCTCTGACTTTAATCTTCACAATCACCTTTGCTAATTCTTAATCGATTTAATCTTACCATGTCTGTGTAATTCCTTAAAAGTCATATCTGTGTGTATGTATAGGATAAATTCATGTGGTGCTGGTGGTTTAGTTACTAAGCTGTATCTGATTCTTGCAAACCCCATGAACTGTAACCCACCAGGCTCCTTTGTCCATGGATTCTCCAGGTAAGAATATTGGAGTGGGTGGTCATTCTCTTCTCCAGGGGATCTTCCCAACCCAGGGATCAAACTCAGGTCTCCTGTGTTGCAGGCATATTCTTTACTGTGTGAGCCACCGGAGGCATCTTATACTCATGTATATCAATTATATTTACACTTATTTCTTTCTTGTGTTGTGAATTCTTGGTTTAGCCTAAGGGAATTTTGCCTTGTCTGTATATGCCTAATGAAGTGATAGATTTGGTAGACCCATAGGCCTCTATTTGCATTAATTAATTTATATGAGAGCTTTGTGTTTTATCTTTTTTTCTCGGTGAGTGAACAGGTTGGTACCCTGGTGAATATGGGAAAGAGAGAGACCTGGAAAAAGGAGACAGGGAGAAGGGAGAAAAGCAGAGAATGGAAGAACAGAATGGACCACACGTCATCTGCTTCCTAATAGCACATAGGCTAGTTCTGTAAGCAGATCTCTGAGGAAAAGGTGGAGAGGGGAGGAGAATACAGAAGATGGAGAGTAGAGCGTGATACATCTTTCTCAGATGGGTTCTGACCCTTTGGAGAGAACTGTTGGTGGCAAGAGCTTAAAAATGTTTCCGTGAACGATTCATGAGACATAACTCACAGTAAATAAACTAGCTATAACTATATAACAAACCACTTCAAAAGAGTGGTGGTTTTAAATAAACCTATGTTATTTTTCACAAGTCTCTGAGTTGATTGGGAAGCTCTTGCAATCTTCACGGGACGCAAGTGATCAGTTGAGTGCTTGCAAAGCTACAATAGTCTTAGCTGGGCCGACTGCCTCTGCTTCTCACGCCTCCTCCTCTAGCAGTCCGTTCCAGGCGTGTTCTTGCAGGCACTTGCTTACATCCAGTCTGTCGTTATCTTCTGGGTCAAAGTCAGTCACATGGCCCAACCCAGAGTCAGTGGGTTTACCATGAAAGGACACAGATGCAGTGAGGAGTGAAAGCTTGGCAGTCAATCTATTGCATGCAAGCCAACTCCCTTCAGGCCTCAAATGATGGAGGCGTGGGGAGTTGAAGAGTGGCGTGTCCGCCTCATCTCTAGCTGGAACACACTTGGCTCTGATGTAAGGTGTACTGTAGACAAAACAGCAGGGTTTGGCAACTCCAGGAGCTCCTCCTACTTATTGCTGAGAAGGTGGTGAAAGCAGGTGATGAGTCAGTTACTCCGGGAGCAGCGCCTCCCTGGTGACCCACCTTGGGCATCTTATGAAACAAGTGCTTCAGTCTTGGGTGATGTATTCTGAAGGACCCTGGGATACACCATCCACAGTGGGAGCACATTGTTCCCATTCGAGGTCGTGAATGCCACGTTAATGGTGAGCAACCATCCCAAGTGACTTTGTGCAGAAGACACCAATGAAGGGACCCGAAGAGAGGAACAGGAGTTAACTCACTACTGAGCATAAAGGAAAGTGAAGTCGCTCAGTCGTGTTCAACTCTTTGCGACCCCATGGACTGTGGCCTACCAGGCTCCTCCATCCATGGGATTTTCCAGGCAATAGTACTGGAGTGGATTGCCATTTCCTTCTCCAGCGTATCTTCCTGACCCAGGGATGGAACCCAGGTCTCCCTCATTGTAGACAGACGCTTTACTATCTGAGCCACCAGGGAAGTCCATAGATATACAAATATATACTGTATATATAGATATATACAGATATATAGATATACTGAGCATATGTTGATACTAAAAATAACTAGAAAGAGACTTCAGCTAGATGCCACAGGGTCCTACAATTATGCAGGTGGAAGCTTGCAAGAGCAAAATTTGGGTGTTCATGATTTATAAAGGTTCATGAAATGCAAAATACATTATAACCTACATTTTCTACCAATTATGATAAGATTTCTCTTTTGGAATTAGGAAGGTTTTAATCTCATCAACTTGAAGTGAACACCTAGTGGTTTTTTATTCATAAATTTTTGCAGAAAGAGGCATGGAAGAGTAGGAAAATATTCTACACTGGCATCAGGCAGACCTGAATTAGCATCTTAATTTTATTTCACCTCTAAGTGGTGTTTAACATTGGCAAATTGGTTAATCTCTCTACGCCTCTGTTTCTCATCTGTAAAATGGGGGTAATCATAGCTTTGTTTTGAGGTTAGAGGAAGCATTAACAATAAAACATGCAAAATATCTGACACATCACAGCTGTACTAATAAATGTACTTGTTTTCATCATTGAATATTTATTGCATGTCAACTGGAGGCCAGGCATGGTCTTACATGTTATAAATTCAAAACCAGTCGAAGGTCCCAGCACCTCACATAGGGATTCAGGGAATAAACAAATGAGTAATGGTATGTCTGTCTCCCCCTACACAGCAATGTATTTCCTTTTAGGCAGGGCCACGTGGCACGTGGGCTCTTAGTTCCCTGACCTTGTGTTGAACCTGCGCCCCTGCACTGGAAGCACAGTCGTAACCATGGGACTGCCTCAGTGTGTTTCTTGTGGCCACAGTTGGTGCTGCGTTCCTTTTAGGCCTGTATCTCCAGCATGTAGCACAGAGCTTCTGGATGAATGTCTTTTCAGCTGAATTGTCTGATAACTTAGAACTATGGTCTTACCATAATTAACATAGTGAGGCGAAAGTCGCTTAGTTGTATCTGACTCTTTGCAACCCCATGGAATAGTCTATGGAACTCTCCAGGCCAGAACACTGGAGTGGGTAGCCTTTCCCTTCTCCAGGGGATCTTCCCAACCCAGGGATCAAACCCGGGTCTCCCACATTGCAGGCGGATTCTTTACCAGCTGAGCCACCAGGGAAGCCCTAATTAACATAGACTGTCCCACAGATCAGCTGCTCAATACAGTCTGGAAAAATGATCAAGGGAAAGAATGGGGGTGGGGAAAGGAAGAAGAAAGAAAAGAAGGGGGTTGGGGATGGGAAGCATGAGGAAGGGAGGAAAGAAAGGAGGAAAAATAAGAGACTGAAGGGTCATGCTGATGTCTGGCAGAAGCCAGCACAATATTGTAAAGAAATTAGCCTTCAATTAAAAATAAATAATTTTTTTTTAAAAAAGAGAGAGAGACTGAAAAGAAACAAAGGGATATGGCAGAGAAAAGTTTCCTTAGGGAAAAAGAAAAGTTTCTGACCAGAAGTCTTGAACACTTGGTCTAGAGAAGTATCACTGCCCACTTCTGATGGGGACGCAGCTACAGGAGACAGTGGCCCTGGGGAAGCAGGGGAGGTAGGGGAGGCTGTCCAAGTCTCCAGGTCTCTCTCTTCTCAGAATGAAGTTGCCTTCTTTCCTTCTATTTTGCTGAACCCGCTGATTGACAGCTGACCCCACCCCCACCCCCGCCCCCAGGACTCACGTGTGCTCGCCTCAGACACCAAGCTCTCCCGAGTCCTTCTCTCTCAACACCAAGCACAGGGGTAATCTATCTTCTCCCGGCCCCACCCCTCCAGGGAGCTCCCATCTCCCACTCGCCTCACTCCCTGCTATACCTTCACCGCTCACCACCCAACCCTTGCCCCCCTCAGCTCTGCTCCTACCCTTCAGTTGTCAGAATGTGCGGAAATGAATTGATTTGGGAAAATATAATTCAAGGCGGGCTGCAGTAAATCAAAACATTCCATTCATTCTGCCCCAGGTTTCAAAGAGAACATGGAATATTCAAAAAAAAAAAAAGAGCAGGGTGGGGTGGGGGAAGGAGAATTAGAGGAAGAGGAGGAGATTTGAAACACTGGATTTAAGGTTCATGTATTAGAAATTTTGCCTGTGCACTTCTTGGGGCAATGTCACCGCATGAAATAAATACTGCTTTGAGCTTTCAATGAAACTATTGCCATATGTTGTGGGGCTGGAAAGTTAGCCACCCCCTTCTCTGTACCCGCTAACTCCCATCCTACCCCCACCCCTCTGATTCACTTAAGGCTCTGATTAAGTTTGGTGAAATCCATGTCTTTGCCATCACTTCCCTATATGTTACAGTTGGACTGGAGCGGAGAGGTTTGCTGCCAGCAAGCAGAGGACTGGGGTACCCTCTACTTGCTGGATGCCAAAGGTACAGGAGTTAGATACTTGCAAGGGTTCTTGCCTGCTTGTGTAAGAATACTGGGTAACTCCAGCAAGGTCTGAGAATGCCTTGAAAAAGCCAGCAAACAAAATCTCTCCTAGATGGAAGGGTGGAAGTTTCAGGGAGGTAGGTTTCATAAGAGAGAAAAACAGGAACCTTCACGGCAATTAGAAATATCTTAAAATAAAGCAGACTTCTCTGGGAGGTAGAAGCTTTCTTTAACGTGTCATGTTTAAGCACATGTGTCAAGAAGTTGTGGAGGGAAATTATAAATTGCATGAGGGCTTGACCTAGATCTATGGTTTATAAACTTTTATGGCTGTGGAAACCTTACTGGTTGTTGATTGATGTTTAATCAAACTATACTGGAACCCCCAGCATATACTTAAGAGAAAAAGTAGCAATGGATTTTTTTCCAGGGAAATGATTTCATATTTACATTGTCTGATTAATAGAAAAATCAAGAAATTTGGAGCTATGCTATGGTGACACAGTATTGATAAAGTCCTGATTGACAGAGATATGCAGATATTTATAACAATGTTAAGAAACAAAGCTTGCCTCAGGGATTCTGGATATTTTGTAATTAGCTGAGATGACTAGCGATATTATAAACAGAATGCTGAACCAAAAGCAGTAAACATGTGTAGAGTCCAAAAAACACGGGAGTTCCAGGCGCATCATTTTATAAACAACTGCTTTGTATATCTGTGAGCTCTCACTCACCTCTGAAATTGTGCCGTCTTAGGAGTTTTGACAATACCAAAGAAAGGAAGATTTCGTATCTATGGGATAGACTGAATGAATCCTATATTTTTTTAAGAGTGTGCAGGAGAGTATATTCATGGAGCTAAGTCATATTTAGGAAATTACTCTCTCCCAGCTGCTTGTGGGGACAGGTAATCTTTTGTAAAACTAAGGCTGAGAAGCAAATTAGTCTAACATAACTGATGAAGGTAGGTGGTGCTGTCAATATGCACTATCGGAGATAAAACAGAACCTCAGGCGCTTCCCTGGTGGTCCGGGGGCTAAGACTCAGGACTGCCAATGCCGGGGGCCTGGGTTCGATCCCTGGTCGGGGAACTAGATCCTGCATGCTATAACTAAAGATCTCACAAGCCACAGCAAAGATCCAGCATGCTGCAACTAAGACGTGCTGCAGCCAGGCAAACAGACAAAAGATAACCTCAGTCACGTTCAGGATCCTCAGAAACAGACCCTGAGGTAAGACTTTGAGTGTAAGGAGTTTATTTGGAGGCAATTTGAGGAAATACTAGCTGATGTGTATGTCAAGGAAAGGAAAGAAACCAATAAGCAAGTTACCACCGTGCCTGGGCAACTGGGATTATTTTTTATACCACCAGGGGACTCCGGGAGTCAGTTTTGAACATGAACCAAAAATTATCCAGTGGTATCTACCTCACTCATTAGGACGGCTACTTTCAAAACCAAAACAGAAATGCACGTTAAGAATACAGAGGAACTGGACACTTTGCTCACTGCTGAGGGAGTGTAAAAAGTGGAAAGTACTATGGTGATTCCCTAAAAAATTAAAAGTGGAATTACCATCTGATTCAGAAATTGTACTTCTTTATTTATATCCAAAAGAATGGAAAACAGGGACCCAGATAGTTATCTGCACCTTCACGCTCATAACAGCATTATTCACAGTTATCTACAAGTGGAAGCAATCCAAATGTCCACCTACAGATCAAGAAAACAGGGCACATATATGATGAGGTATAATTCAGCCTTTAAAAACGAAGGGAACCCTGCCATTTAGGACAACATGGATGAACCCGGAGGACATTAAGCTAAGTGAAATACGCCAGACATAGAAAGACACGTCTGTAATGATCTTGTTTATATGTAGGGCTTAAATGGTCAAAGCTCACAGAAGCAAAGAGTAGAATGCTGGTTACCAGCGGCTAGGGGGAGAGGGAAATGGAGACGTGATGGTCAAAAGGTACAAAATTTCAGTTATGTAAGTAATAAGCTCTGGAGATCTACTATATAGCATAGATCCTATTGTTAACAACACAGTGTGTACTCCTAACATTTCTAAGAGGGTAGATTTTATGTTATGTGTTATCAACATAAGAACAATAATAATATAATAATAATCATCATATGGAAGGAAACTTTGGGGGGAGATGGTTGTGTTTTTCTTATTTATTTTTTTCTTGTGGTAAAAGTCACATGATTATGATGCTTACGTTTATGGCTTTGATGGCTGTGATGATTTCATGGCTGTATATTTATCCCCAAACTCAATGAGTTGTATACACTAAATTTGTACAACTTTTACATGTCAATCACCTTCAATAAAGTGTTTTTTAAAAAACTAGCTATGTAGTCTTCCCTGGTAGCTCAGCTGGTAAAGAATCTGCCTGCAATGCAGGAGACCACAGTTCAATTCCTGGGTTGGGAAGATCCACTGGAGAAGGGAAAGGCTACCCACTCCAGTGTTCTGGCCTGGAGAATTCTACAGACTGTATAGTACATGGGGTCACAAAGAGTCAGACATGAATGAGTGACTTTCACTTCACTATGCAGTCTTAGGACCAACTTTATACTTCTCTGAGCCTTGGTGCTTTCATCTATAAAATTGGTATGATAGTACCTACAGTAGGTACTTGTCATGTGGTCTGCTGTTGGTATAAACTTGTTCCCAATCTTAGGGACATCATCGTGAGTCTAGAGGGAAGTAGGGAAGCCGATATGGGGATGTGCATCCTCTTAGGTGTCCTGGTGTGGAGGGCTTCACCTGGTTCTGGCTGATTGTATGCTCCTGCCTTGAAGTTTGGAGGCTGAGTGAATGGCTAAGATATGAAGAAATGAGAGAGAAAGGATGCTCAGGTGAGGCAGAGATATCTAGGAGAGAGTCTGCATCCATAGGTGGTGCAGGCTCGCAGAGGACTGTATGGCTGCTGCTCAGAAATCGTCTGATGCTTGAGACAAGCAGAGGGGACTTGTTGCTGATCTAAGTCCTGCATCCTAGAGTTCTTGTGGGGATCAAATGAAATTAGTTATGTAAGGCCCTCTATATAGCTTCTGGCAGGGACTCATATGGTTTCTTTTCCTCTTTAACCAAGCAGAAACTCTTCAGAACTGCACACTCTGATTGCTGAGTTCAGGCTGTTGACTTTTTCTCCATCTTGCATCTATCCATCTTGCCTTTTTTCTCATGTATACTTCACGTACTCTCCCAGGAAAACAAAAAGGTGAACACTCACAGATTTAATTCTATTCAGAAGGAGGCACAGAACAATGACTGTTTAGTTTGGTTGTAGCTTAGTGACATCATCTATCACAAGAGACTTTGCTCTTTTTTCCCTTTAGTTTCTTGCCAGTAGATACATCTTTTCTTTTTTCTTTTTTCCAATGAAATTCTATATAGAACTCCAATATATGATTTAAAAGTTCTTGCTACTTTGAATACGCTTCGCAATATATTTTCCCCTTGCCAAGAACGACTTTCTGTTTTGCATAATAATAATTAGTGACCTGTCTTATCCCACTTCCTTGGTTCTTCATCTAGATAAACACATCTATATCACTATTCTCATCTTCACACTTCAGTTCAGTTCCATCACTCAGTTGTGTCTGACTCTTTGTGACCCCAGGGACTGCAGCACGCCAGGCCTCCCTGTCCATCACCAACTCCCGGAGTTCACTCAAACTCATCTCCATTGAGTCAGTGATTCCATCCAACCATCTCATCCTCTGTCGTCCCTTTCTCCTCCTGTCCTCAATCTTGCCCAGCATCAGGGTCTTTTAAAGAATTTTCCACAATTTGTTGTGATCCACACAGTCAAGGCTTTGGCATAGTCAATAAAGCAGAAATAGATGTTTTTCTGGAACTCTCTTGATTTTTTGATGATCCAACAGATGTTGGCAATTTGATCTCTGATTCCTCTGCCTTTTCTAAATCCAGCTTGAACATCTGGAATTTCATGATTCACATACTGCTGAAGCCTGGCTTGGAGAATTTTGAGCATTACTTTGCTAGCATGTGCTGCTGCTGCTGCTAAGTAGCTTCAGCCATGTCTGACTCCACGTGACTCCATAGACAGCAGCCCACCAAGCTCCCCCATCCCTGGGATTCTCCAAGCAAGAACACTGGAGTGAGTTGCCATTTCCTTCTCCAATGCATGAAAGTGAAAAGTGAAAGTGAAGTTGCTCAGTCATGTCCTACTCTTTGCAACCCCATGGGCAGTAGCCTACCAGGCTCCTCCATCCATGGGATTTTCCAGGCAAGAGTACTGGAGTGGGTGCCATTGCCTTCTCCTGCTAGCGTGTGAGATGAGTGCAATTGTGCAGTGCTGTAACATTGTACATAATACCGAGTTGGCATTCAGTGAAGATTTATCAAAGGCAAAGGTCCTCCACTGACAGGGAGCAGTGCTCTTACTGTTAGTTTTGTTACCGGTACACTTTAATCCAAAGAGCACAGAAACTCTATGACATCTGGGCACAGGGACTAGGGAATTGCTGAGATTAAAGGAAGACAGTAGTTTGTGGTCTGACAGAAGCAGGAAATAACAGTATTTTTATTTATTTCTCTAAAGGTGAATGATGCTGAACACCTTTCTATGTGCTTATTTGCCTCTATATATTCAATTTGGTGGGGCAACTGAGTGAATTTTTTGTCATCTTCTAATAGAATGGCTTGTTTTCTTATCTTCATGTTTAAAGTATTTTTTATATATTCTGGGCACAAATTCCTTGTTAGATGATTGATTTGCAAATATGGTCTCCTAGTTTATGGCTTGTCTTTTCATCTCTTAAGAGTGCCTTTAACATTTTTAATTTTTATGAAGTCTAAATTTAACTCCTTTTTTTCTTGTATGGATTATGCTTTTGGAATCACACTTTAGAGTTCTTCCCTTGACTTAGGTAACAGAGATTTCCCCTTATATTTTCTTTTCAGAGATTTATAGTTGCATTTAGATCTATGATCCAAGTTAATTTTTGTGTAAGATGTGAGGTTTGCTTCAAGAATCCTTCTTCCCTCCCTTCCTCCTTTCTTTCCTATACCAAATTGTTCCAGAACCATTTGTTGAAAAGATAGTTTTTCTCTGAAATTCCTGTTCCACTTGTTTCCAAAAGAAGTTGAGCATATTTGCTTTGATCAATTTCTAGCTTCTCTGTTCTGTTCTATTAATCCTGTCTCTTATACACATCTTTAGTTCCTCTTCACTTTCTGCCATAAGGGTGGTGTCATCTCATGATCTTAGTTTTCTGAATGTTGAGTTTTAAGCCAACTTTTTCACTCTCCTCTTTCACTCTCATCAAGAGGCTCTTTAGTTCTTCTTCACTTTCTGCCATCAGGGTGATATCATCTGCATATCTGAAATTATTGATATTTCTCCCAGCAATCTTGAGTCCAGCTTGTGCTTCCTCCAGTCCAGCATTTCTCATGATGTACTACTCTGCATATAAGTTAAATAAGCAGGGTGACAATATACAGCCTTGACATACTCCTTTCCCAATTTGGAACCAGTCTGTTGTTCCATGTCCAGTTCTAACTGTTGCTTTCTGACCTGCATACAGATTTCTCAAGAGGCAGGTCAGGTGGTCTGGTATTCCCATTTCTTTAAGAATTTTCCACAATTTGTTGTGATCCACACAGTCAAGGCTTTGGCATAGTCAATAAAGCAGAAATAGATGTTTTTCTGGAACTCTCTTGATTTTTTGATGATCCAACAGATGTTGGCAATTTGATCTCTGATTCCTCTGCCTTTTCTAAATCCAGCTTGAACATCTGGAATTTCATGATTCACATACTGCTGAAGCCTGGCTTGGAGAATTTTGAGCATTACTTTGCTAGCATGTGCTGCTGCTGCTGCTAAGTAGCTTCAGCCATGTCTGACTCCACGTGACTCCATAGACAGCAGCCCACCAAGCTCCCCCATCCCTGGGATTCTCCAAGCAAGAACACTGGAGTGAGTTGCCATTTCCTTCTCCAATGCATGAAAGTGAAAAGTGAAAGTGAAGTTGCTCAGTCATGTCCTACTCTTTGCAACCCCATGGGCAGTAGCCTACCAGGCTCCTCCATCCATGGGATTTTCCAGGCAAGAGTACTGGAGTGGGTGCCATTGCCTTCTCCTGCTAGCGTGTGAGATGAGTGCAATTGTGCAGTGCTGTAACATTGTACATAATACCGAGTTGGCATTCAGTGAAGATTTATCAAAGGCAAAGGTCCTCCACTGACAGGGAGCAGTGCTCTTACTGTTAGTTTTGTTACCGGTACACTTTAATCCAAAGAGCACAGAAACTCTATGACATCTGGGCACAGGGACTAGGGAATTGCTGAGATTAAAGGAAGACAGTAGTTTGTGGTCTGACAGAAGCAGGAAATAACAGTATTTTTATTTATTTCTCTAAAGGTGAATGATGCTGAACACCTTTCTATGTGCTTATTTGCCTCTATATATTCAATTTGGTGGGGCAACTGAGTGAATTTTTTGTCATCTTCTAATAGAATGGCTTGTTTTCTTATCTTCATGTTTAAAGTATTTTTTATATATTCTGGGCACAAATTCCTTGTTAGATGATTGATTTGCAAATATGGTCTCCTAGTTTATGGCTTGTCTTTTCATCTCTTAAGAGTGCCTTTAACATTTTTAATTTTTATGAAGTCTAAATTTAACTCCTTTTTTTCTTGTATGGATTATGCTTTTGGAATCACACTTTAGAGTTCTTCCCTTGACTTAGGTAACAGAGATTTCCCCTTATATTTTCTTTTCAGAGATTTATAGTTGCATTTAGATCTATGATCCAAGTTAATTTTTGTGTAAGATGTGAGGTTTGCTTCAAGAATCCTCCCTCCCTCCCTTCCTCCTTTCTTTCCTATACCAAATTGTTCCAGAACCATTTGTTGAAAAGATAGTTTTTCTCTGAAATTCCTGTTCCACTTGTTTCCAAAAGAAGTTGAGCATATTTGCTTTGATCAATTTCTAGCTTCTCTGTTCTGTTCTATTAATCAATATGGCTATCCCTCCATCAGCACTACAATTCATAATGTAATCATAAATGAAGTTTCAAAATCAAGTAATGTAATTTCTCCAACTTAATTCTTTTTTTTTTTTTTTTTTTTTAGAAATCATTTTAGCTATTCTAGTTACTTGGGCTTTTCACATAAATTTTGGAATCAGCTTGTATCTACAAAAATCTTCACAAGATTTGATAGGAATTGCATTCAACATAGATCAATTTGGGATGTACTGACATTTTTACTTTGTGGAGTTTTCCAGTCTATGAATATAGTATGTTTCTCCATTGAAGGCATTTAAAAAAATTTATTTTATGAGAGTTTTATAGATTCCAGCTATGTATTAGAAGAAATCCTGTGCATGGTTTGTTAGATTTATACCTGAAAGTTCAGATCTTTTAGAACTATTAAAATAATATTATGTTTTTAATTTGGGTTTCTAATTAGTCATCACTAGACTATAGAAATATGATTTTTTTCTGTTGACTTTGTATTCTGCAACCTTGCTAAACTCATCTAAGTTCTAGAAATTCTTTTGTAGAGTCATTGGGATTTTATTCATAGATAATAATTTTGATTTTTTTAAAAATCTCATTTATTACATTTCTTAGGAAAGTGAGGATTGAATAGGGCCTGATGCCATCACTATGCATAACCCCTTAAAGGATCAGAAAAGTAAGATTCAGGGTCTTGGGGTTCATATAGCAGAAAAAGACAGCTATCAAGATTGGTTAAGAAATTAGAATACTTTCCATTTAGAGTGTATATGAGAAAAAGAATTAAGATCAATAACACCTCAATTCATTAAAAAATTGTAAAAAGCAATAAAAGAAAATTCTAGCTTTTATGATGGGCTTATTATGTTCAATGTGCTGGTTTTTAGGTTGGGTCATGAGGCAAGGAATTACGACACTGCATTTAAATATTACAACCTAAAGCCATTGAAGTTTATTCCTCTCAGACACAATATTTAGTACTGCACTGTCGTTAACACTTGATTGCAACCTTAGATTTAAAAATGTGTCTTAGTATATTATAAAGATGTATTACAAATAATACGGATTCAAGTCTGTTCTGAAGACCGTGTTCTAGTCCTTACTGAATGACCTTGAATGAGTTACTTGGTCTCTGCATCTCAGTTTCTTCATTTGAAAAATTGGAATGGTCTGCAAACTATTTCATTTTATGTGTGTGTGTATATATATATATATTCCACATTCACATATTTTATATATATATGTGTATGCAGCTGGGTGGAGCCACCGCGCATCCGAGGCCAGTGGCGGCCGGGGGGAGACACCCTGCGTCCGAGGTCAGGGGCGTCTGTGGTCAGGGTGGCAGCTGGGTGGAGCCACCCCGCATCCGAGGCCAGTGGCGGCTGGGGGCAGACACCCCGTGTGGTCCGAGGTCAGGGCGGCGGCCGGGAGGAGCTGCCCCTCTTCCGAGGCCAGTGGCGGCCGGGGGGAAACACCCCGCATCCGAGGTCAGGGGCAGTTGGCAGAAGCCACCTCGAGCTTGAGGCCAGGGGCGGTGACCCCGGGGAGCCACCACAAGCCCGAGGCCAGGGCCGGCCGCCAGGAGGAGCAACCCAAGGATCAGCAGGAGGGCCTAGAGGATCTATCCCACGTTGAAGGTCAGGAACGGCCCCTCCTCCAAGGTAAGGAGCAGCGGCTGTGCTTTGCTGAAGCAGCCGTGAAGAGATACCCCACACCCAAGGTAAGAGAAACCCAAGTAAGATGATAGGTGGTGCAAGAGGGCATCAGAGGGCAGACATACTGAAACCATACTCACAGAAAACTAGTCAATCTAATCACACTAGGATCACAGCCTTGTCTAACTCAATGAAACCAAGCCATGCCTGCAGGGCAACCCAAGACAGGCGGGTCATGGTGGAGAGGGCTGACAGAACGTGGTCCACTGGAGAAGGGAATGGCAAGCCACTTCAGTATTCTTGCCTTGAGAACCCCATGAACAGTATGAACAGGCAAAATGATAGGATATCAAAAGAGGAACTCCCCAGGTCATTAGGTGCCCAATATGCTACTGGAGATCAGTGGAGCAATAAGTCCAGAAAGAATGAAGGGATGGAGCCAAAGCGAAAACAATACCCAGTTGTGCATGTGTCCCTTCTTATAAGGGTGCTAATGCCATTCATGAGGGCTCCACCCTCATGACCTAATTACCCCAGAGGTCCCACCTCCTCATTCTATCACAGGTTAGGATTTCAACATATGAATTTAATGGGGAACACACACATTCAATGCTCTTAACATATCTATTTCAACATATTGAAAACACCAAAATATTTAGAAGCAATTTGATAGAAACCATACATGAGTATGTTACTTACCCATAAGAGGGAACACTAAACAAAAATTCATATCCCTGAAGAGTGTTTTATTACTAGGTGTGTTTTAGGCAGAATAAGCCCCACCCTCCACCCATGTTCGTCCCTGGAATCTGTGACTAGGTGACCTTACACGGCTAATGGAACACTACAGAATTCGGTGTGATTAAGTAAGGGATATTGAGATGGGAGGATTATCCTGGATATTCTGAGTGTGTCTTATGGAATCACAAAGCTACTTCTATGAGGGCGGCAAGACGGTCAAGGTCAGAGAAGGTGATGTAATGACAGAAGCAGAGGTAAGAGTAATATGGGGCCAGGAGCCAGGGAATGCAGGCCACCTTTAGGAGCCGGAAAGGCAAGGAGACATTGCAGAGCCTCCAATAGACTGCAGCCCTGCCATCACCTTGAACTTTGCTCTCTTGGTTGCTCAGTGAGACTGATTATGGACTTCTGACCTCCAGAACTATAAAACAGTGAACTTGTGTTGTTCTCAGTCACTAAATTTGTGGTAATTTGTCATGGCAGCAGTAGGAAAGCCATACTCCAGTGGAAAGCTCACATAGTGTCAGTGGGATGGGGAGACAGATGTCCCCACAGTGAGGTGGTGGTTGGGGGGTGGTGCAGCCCTGCAACAGACTCTCTGATAAGCTGTTGACCCTGTCTGCCCAAAGTGTACACTTGCTGGATCAGACAGCTTTAGGCTTGATGCTGTCCTGTGTCATAGTCTTTTCTGTATTTCTGTTTAGGAATGACATATGAAATGATCCGTTTTTCCTTTTTAAAAAAATATTTCTTTGGCTGCTTCGGGTCTTAGTAGTGGTGCATGGGCTCAGTAGTTGTGGCCCGGTCTCAGGAGCTGCTTTGAGGCACGTAGGATCCTAGTTCCCTAACCAGGGATTGAACCCAGTGCCCCTGCACTGAAGGCGGATTCTTAACCACTGGACCACCAGGGAAGTCCCATGATCTGGTTTTCAATGCACGATATTCGCAGCCATTCAGGACCTATTTCACTTTTGAGTTAATCTTAGCATCAGCAAGGTGACATCTCACATAAAGAAAAATTCAGAATCATGTCCAAGTATCTCTGCTTCCAACCTCTCAAATCCTCTGAATATTCGTCTCCTTATAGTGTTCTGTGGTGACTCTGGCCCAGAACTGCATGTGGCTTGTGATCACAGAGTCCCCCCCTCCCCCAACCCCAGGGAAGTACGGATGTGCAGACGAATTCCATCAAGAAATGTTGCTAACCAAACCTTGTGAAACTTGCTTCACCTGTCTGGGCCCCATATGCCTATATTCCCTTAATAAAAAATAGGTGAGTTTAGATGTTGTGAACTTTCTGGTCTTTCCATGTTGAATGTTCTAGAATTCTTAGTTGAATCTAGTCCTCAGATGTGAGTGCCACTTTCACAAAGTGTAAATGGAGGGCACAAGATTAATTTAATATGGTTGTCCCTTGGTATCTGTGGGGAATGTGCACCCCTCCACCTCCCCCTGCAGATATCAAAATCCCTGGACGCTCTAGTCTCTTGTAAAATGATATATTATTTGCATACAATCTGTACACATCCCCCGGGATACTTTAAATCACCTAGAGATGACTTAATACCTAATAAAATGTAAATACTATGTAAATAATTGCAAATGCAATGTGCATAGTACAGTGTAAATAGTTACCAGCACAGCAAATTCAAGTTTTGCTTTATGGAACTTTCTGGAATTTTATTTAGAATTTTTTTCCCAAGTCGAGACATGTGAGATCTTAGTTCCCTGACCATGGATTGAACCTGTGCCTCCTGCAGTGGAAGTGTGGACTCCAAACCCCTGGGCTGCCAGGAAATCCCCTTTTTGGAATCTATTTGATCAAGGATGGTTGAATCTGCAGGTGCAGAACCCATGGATACAGAAGGCTGATTGTATACGCCTGGGTACATAGACTTAATTGATGGCTGGGGTTTGCATGGTTACAGAGGAAAAAGAACACACAAAGTCAGTGTTGATGAGAAGGTGAAGTTTCTCTCCCTTTATTTTTTCTTCTGTTCTTTTTCACTACCACCAGCAATCATCAGAAGAGGGATAGAAAACAGGATGGGAGGAAAGAAATGGTGCGGCCCCCTGAAAGTCCTTCTTAAGAAACTGATGCATGGGCAGAGGTTAGAAAACATTCTTGCTGATTTGTGGTTTTGATACCACCTCTCTGCTTCTGCTTTCTTTCTGCTTTCTTCTTTTGGTGAGAATAGATTTTGTTTAGTGCTGAAATACTCCAGGGGCTCCCCTGTGCTTCTGTGTAACCAGTGCTCCATTCAGCAAGCAGGCTGATAGTTTTTCAGAACTTGAGAAGATTGCTCGATTTAATATTGTAAGAATCAACACACACCATAACTTAAACATCTGCATCTGGAGTTTTCTTCTCGTAATACTTTCTGCTGGGAATTCACTTTTAAGTCAATGGGGGTTAATAGAAGCCAGGATCATTTATCCCAATACTGAAGGACATACCACACTCTCTTAGTGTCTTAGGCACTTGGAAGCCAAATGCTTTAGTACCAGTTTCACCACAGCCTGTTGGTGATGCAAAGACTAGCCTTTGCTGAAATTTAGCAAAAAGATCTTCTTGGCAAGTTTCATTCCACAATTAGCATTCTCCCTGTTAGGGAGTGAAACCATGGATTTCCTGCTGCGGGAGTGACAGAGGCAGTGTATGAATGGAAAACAAACGTATTTGCTGTGCCATCCAAGCTATGATTTTTGTTGAGGTATAATTTACGTAGAAGATCTGACAGTTGTAAAATTATTGAGTTATGCAACTGTGATTCATTGCCTCAGCCCCAAAAGTTCTCTAATGCCTGTTCACATTCACTGCTTGTTCCTAGATCTAAGTAACCACAAATCTTTGTTTCTATAGATTTGCCTTGCCTAGAAATTTCATATAAATGAAACCATGTAACATGTAGTCTTTCATGTTTTGCTCCTTTCAAATGGTTTTGGGTTTCATCCATGTCATAGCAGGTGTCAGTATTTTATTCATTTTATTTAATTGAAATATATTTGATATATAATATTGTATAGGTTTAAGGTACAATGTACTAATTTGATACATTTATATACTGTGATATGTTTATCATTGTAGTGTTAGCTAACACCTCTATCATGGTGTATAGTTATTATTTCTTTTTTGAGCATCAGATCTCCAGGACTTATTTATCTACTAGTTGTAAGTTTGCAGTAACACCATCTCCCCAGGTCTGCAATTCCTCAGCCCCTGGTAGCCATCATTCTGTTCTTTGGACATTTTGTGGGGGGAGGGGCCACACTGCACAGAATGCAGGATCTTAGTTCCTAGACAAGGGATTGAACCTGTGCTTCCTGGAGTGGAAGCAAGGAGTCCTAACCATTGGGCTGCCAGGAAATTCCTTCTGTTCTCTGTTTTTATGACTTTAGCTTTTTTAAGATTCATACAGTGAATATTTGTATAGTGATATCATATAGTATTTGCCTTTTTCATCTGATTTACCCTCACTTAACATAATGCCCTCAAGGTACATTCTTATTGTTGCAAATGGCAGGATTTCCTTCTCCTGGCTGAGTAATATTCCCTTGTATGTATGTACCATATCTTCTTTATCCATTAATCCATTGATGGGCTCTTGTTTCCACATCTTGGCTATTGTGAACAATGTTACAGCAAACATGGAAGTTCAGACATCTTTTCCATATGCTGTTTTCATTTCCTTGGATATACACCCAGAAGTGGTATTGCTGGATCATATGGCGATTCTATTTTTAATTTTCTGAGGAACCTTCCTACAGTTTTCCATAATGGCTGAGCCAATTTACATTCCTGCCAATAGTGTACAACGGTTCCCTTTCCTGCACATCCTTGCCAACAATTGTTATGCTTGTCTTTTTAATAATAGCCATTCTAACAGGTGTGAGGTGATATCTCATTGTGGTTTTGATTTGCATTTCCCTAGTGATTAATTATGTTGATCATCTTTTCCTATATCTTTTGGCCATTTGGATGTCTTCTTTGGATATGTCTATATATTTAATCTGCCTGTTAAAAATCATATTGTTATCGAGTTGTATGAGTAATTTATATATTTTGGATATTAACTGCTTATTGACATTTAGTTTGCAAATATTTTCTCCCGTTCCATGGTTTGCTTTTTCATTTTGTTTATTATTTCTTTTGTTTGTGCAACTTTTTAGTGTGATGTTGTCCCACTTTTGATTTTTGCTTTTGTTGCTTGTGCTATTGGTGTTAGATCCAAAAAATTATTGCCAAGATCCAATGCCAAGGAGCGTCTTCCTTTTGTTTTCTTCTGGGAGTTCATGGTATTAGGTCTTATGTTTAAGTCTTTGATTCATTTTAAGTTAGTTTTTGTGAGTGGTATTAGGGTCTCATTTCATTATTTTGCATGTGACTTTCTAGTTTTCTCAGCACCATTTGTTGAAAAGACTATCCTTTATCCATTGAGTGTTCTTAGAACATTAATTGACTCTATATGTGGGGTTAGTTTATTCTTTTTAATCGTTGAATAGTGTTCCACTGTACAGATACCCAGCATTTAATTTATCCATTTAGTTAATGGGCATTCAGATTGCTTCCAGTTTGAGGTCTTTATTAGTAATATGGCTATGAATACTTATATATTGTGTGTATTTTCATTTTTTTATGTAGGTTTTCATTTCTCTTGGTTATATATTGAATTATATGGTAACTCTTTGTTTATCCGTTTAAAAAACTGAAACTGGTTTCTAATGTGGCTGTATCATTTTACATTCCTACTAGCAGTATATGAGAGTTATATTTTCTAAATCTTCTGCTAACATTTGTCACTGTTTGTTTTTTTATTGCTAGTCATTCAAATGGGTATTTAGTAGTATCTCATTGTTTTAATTTGTGTTTTCCTAATGACTGATGTTGTTAAATACCTTTTCATATACTTTTTAGCCATTTCTTTGGTAAAATGCTGTTTAAATTACTTGTCTGTGTTTTTAATTGACATGTTTGACATTGAATATTATGATATATATATGTATATATCAGTCATTGATCAGAAATATGACTTAAAAGTATTTTCTCCCAGTATTGGCTGGTCTTTCCATTTTGTTAATGGTATCTTTTGAAGTGCAGAAGATTTATATTTTGATCATATTCAGTTTATCAACTTTTTCTTTTATGGATTGTGCTTTTGGTGTCATATCTAAGAAATCTTGACACTTAATCCAAGGTCATAAAGATTTTCTTCTACTTTTCCCTCCATAAGTTTTACAGTTTTACAAGTCTTACCCATCTATTTTAGTCAGCTGTCCATTTTAGTTAATTTTTTTTCAGGAATAGGAAAGATTTTTAACTTGGAGCAAGTAAATGATCCCCAAAGCAATATCTCCCATTTTAGTTAATTCCTTTTTTGTATAGGGTATAAGGGTAAGGGTCTGTATTCATTTTTCTTCTTTTGTGTGTAGACATTTAGTTTCCCAGTGCCATTATTGAAAAGGTTGTCATATCCCCCTCGAATTGTATTGGCACTTTTATCAAAACTTAATTCACCATAACTTAAGTTTTTTTTCTTTTTTGGACTCTCGGTTCTGTTTGATTAATAATTGTATCTGCTTTTATGCTAATATCACACTGTTTTGATTATTGTAGTCTTTTGCTGCTGAAATCAGATAGTGTAAATCTTCCATTTTTGTATGTCTTTTAAACAATTATTTTGACTTTTCTAGCTCCTTTGAATTTCTATATAAATGTCATGAACAGCATGTCCTTTTTTTTTTTTTTATTAAAAATATATGGATTTTCAGGACTTCCCTGTTGGTCCAGTGGCTAAGACTCTGGGCTCCCAAAGCAGGGAGCCTGTAGATCCCACACGCTGCAACTAAAAGATCCTATATACCATAACTAAGGCTGCTGCAGAGCCAGACATCTTGGAATGTGAAGTCAAGTTGGCCTTAGAAAGCATCACTACAAACAAAGCTAGTGGAGGTGATGGAATCCCAGTTGAGCTGTTTCAAATCCTGAAAGATGATGCTGTGAAAGTGCTGCACTCAATCTGCCAGCAAATTTGGAAAACTCAGCAGTGGCCACAGGACTGGAAAAGGTCAGTTTTCATTCCAATCCCAAAGAAAGGCAATGCAAAAGAATGCTCCAATTACCGCACAATTGCACTCATCTCACATGCTAGTAAAGTAATGCTCAAAATCCTCCAAGCCAGGCTTCAGCAATACGTGAACCGTGAACTCCCTGATGTTCAAGCTGGCTTTAGAAAAGGCAGAGGAACCAGAGATCAAATTGCCAACATCCGCTGGATCATGGAAAAAGCAAGAGAGTTCCAGAAAAACATCTACTTCTGCTTTATCGACTATGCCAAAGCCTTTGACTGTGTGGATCACAATAAACTGTGGAAAATTCTGAAAGAGATGGGAATACCAGACCACCTAACCTGCCTCTTGAGAAATCTGTATGCAGGTCAGGAAGCAACAGTTAGGACTGGACATGGAACAACAGACTGGTTCCAAATAGGAAAAGGAGTGCGTCAAGGCTGTATATTGTCACCCTGCTTATTTAACTT
>SJYT01056469.1:533392-665398 GCA_006410635.1 Cephalophus harveyi
CTGCTGCTGCTAAGTCGCTTCAGTCGTGTCCAACTCCATGCAACCCCATAGACGGCAGCCCACCAGGTTCCCCCGTCCCTGGGATTCTCCAGGCATGAACACTGGAGTGGGTTGCCATTTCCTTCTCCAATGCATGAAAGTGAAAAGTGAAAGTGAAGTCACTCAGTTATGTTCGACTCCTAGTGACCCCATGGACTGCAGCCTACCAGGCTCCTCCGTCCATGGGATTTTCCAGGCAAGAGTACTGGAGTGGGGTGCCATCACCTTCTCCATAGTGCAGCAAAAAAAAAAAAAAAAAAAAAAAATATATATATATATATATATGGATTTTCATAGTGTTTCTATTGAATTAATAGATTGATTTTTGTAGAATTTCTATCTTGGCATTACTGGATATCATAGTACAACATTTTCCCTTTTATTTAGATCTTTAAGTAATGTTTGCAGCTTCTAGTGTAAAAATCTTGCACTTCTTCTGTTAATTTTCTTCCTAGGTATTTCATTCTTTTCAAACCATTGTGAATGAGATCGTCTTCTTCATAACCATTTTCAGATTGTACATTTGTAGAATATAGTATATATAGAATAACATTGAACACCCACTCTGTGTCCAGAACTCTGTTTAGTGCTGAGGATGTGATGAGACATGGGTCGGAAAGTGGCAGTACTTTGGGGATGAGACTTTTTAAGGAGACTCAAGCCCAGTCTATCTCCTCTGCAACTGGGATTGCAGGCCTCCCTGTTCATCACCATCTCTCGGACTGCAAGGAGATCCAACCAGTCCATTCTAAAGGAGATCAGTCCTGGGTGTTCTTGGGAAGGAGTGATGCTAAAGCTGAAACTCCAGTACTTTGGCCACCTCATGTGAAGAGTTGACTCATGGAAAAGACTCTGATGCTGGGAGGGACTGGGGGCAGGAGGAGAAGGGGACGACAGAGGATGAAATGGCTGGATGGCATCACCAACTCGATGGACATGAGTTTGAGTAAACTCCAGGAGTTGGTGATGGACAGGGAGGCCTGGCGTGCTGCGATTCTTGAGGTCGCAAAGAGTTGGACACGACTGAGCAACTGAACTGATACTATACTAATACTAATAATATTAGTACATTATATTAATATATTTTATAATAAAATGTATATTAATACAAATTAAAAAAGATTAAATAGTGCCATATGAAAACTCGGTCAGTATCCTGGAGTAAGATCAGGATATCTACTCTCACCATTTCTATTCAACATGGTACTGGAGGTTCTAGTTAGGGCAATCAGACTAGAAGGAGAGATGTATCCAAATTGAAAAGGAAGAAGTAAAATTGTATTTGCAAGTGACAAAGTCTGGCTCAGATGGTAAAGAATCTACCCACAATACAGAAGACCCTGATTCCATCCCTGGGTGGGAAAGCTCCCTTGGAGAAGGGAATAGCAACCCACTCCAGTATTCTTGCCTGGAAAATCCCATGGACAGAAGAGCCTGGTGGGCTACAGAGCATGGGGTTGCAAAGAGTTGGACATGACTGAGTGACTAACACTTTTTTCAGTTTTACTCTAGTATTCCATACAGAAAATACTAAATATTCACTAAAAAGCTCTTCGAACTGATAAATGAGTTCAGCAAGTTTGCAGAATACAAACACTAAATATACAGAATCAATTATATTTTATGTAATAGCAGTGAAAAGTTTGAAAAGGAAGTTAAGAAAACAATTTCATGAACAATGGCATCAAAACAAATAAAATACTTAGAAATAACATTTTCCTTAGGAATTTGTTTCCTTAGGAAAAAGAAGTACAAAACTTGAAGTTTGAAGCTGCAAACCACTGTTGAAAGAAAATAAAGAAGATCCCAATAAATGGAAATACATCCATGTCTGTATCTCATCATACTTGTTAATCCCTGCTCCCCTGGTGAAATAAGATTCACTTTCCTTTCTGGCTTTATTGTACCCCATAGAAATAGCTGTCACAGCACCTTCAACACTTCATTATACTTTTGGTTTGTTTAGATACTTGTTGCTTTCTTTTGGCCTGTCAATTCCTTATAGGTAGAGACTATATTTCTCAGTCTTATTAATTTTTGCATCCCTACCTCTGTGCCTGGGGACGTAGCAGGCTTTCAGCAAATGCTGAATGGATATGTGGGAGACTTAGGGGAAATCAAATATGGATGAGTGATCCTGGTCCCTTCTGTGCTGGGATAGCCTGGATTCTATTTTGTGGAAATTACAGGTGTGTGTGTGTGTGTGGTGTGTGTGTGTGTGTGTGGTGTGTGGTGTGTGTGTGTGGTGTGTGGTGTGTGTGTGTGTGTGTGTGTGTGGTGTGTGTGTGTGTGGTGTGTGTGTGTGGTGTGTGGTGTGTGTGTGTGTGGTGTGTGTGGTGTGTGTGTGTGGTGTGTGTGGTGTGTGTGTGTGTGTGGTGTGTGGTGTGTGTGTGTGTGTGTGTGTGTGTGTGTGTGTGTGTGCGCGCGCGCATTTCCCTGGTGGCTCTAGTGGTAAAGAGCCTGCCTACCAATGTAGGAGACCTAAGAGATGCGGGTTCACTCCCTGGGTTAGGAAGATACCCTGGAGGAGGGCCTGGCAACTAACCTACTCCAGGATTCCTGGAGAATCCCATGAACAGAGGAGCCTAGTGGCTACAATCCATAGAGTTGTAAAGAGTTGGGCACGAACTAAAGCTACTTAGCATGTGTGTGAGTGTATGTGTGTGAATGAAGAGAAATAGTAACTGACTTTTGACCACAGGGTACCTATTTGGGTAATTGCCCATTAAATTTTTTGTTGTTTCGTTTTTGTTTTATTTTATATTGGAATATGCTTAATTAACAATGTTGTGTTAATTTCAGGTATTCAACAGAATGATTCAGGTATACATACACATGTATCTATTCCTTTTCAAATTCTTTCCCCATTCAGATTATTCTAGAATACTGAGCAGAGTTCCCTGTGCTATACACTAGGTCCTTATTGGTTATTTATTTTAAATATGGTTATTTATTTTAAATATAGTAGTGTGTATATGTGAGTCCCAAACTCCAAGCTTATCCCTCCCCTAACTTGTTTTTTTGATTTTTCAAAATACTTATATCAAAATCATTTGTTTTAAATTATGTCTTGTTTGTCTGCTTTTTGTACAGCATCCTGTGAACTAGTTATTTGAACATGGCTGACCTGCCTCTTGTAGAAGACAGTTGGGGTAGTTGAAATTACATTCTTGGTAAAGAAGCTCTTTGGATTTAAGGATTTTTGCCCAATCTGTATAATTATCCCCAGCCCTAGGGTCCTTCCACTCACACCCATTCCTTCCAATGATTCCCTAAGGCTGTACTTCTCAATCCTGCTGCTCATTGCATTCACCAGGGGAGCTTAAAAAAATATTCCTTACCCCCTCCCATGGACAAACTGCCTCCAAATTTCTAGGGATGAGACTCAAGCATGGATATCTTTTGTAAAACTTCCAGATCAAAACTAAGCAGGACTCTTGTGGGGCCTTCCTGGGTCTAAGAAACTTTCTGTGTTCCCAGATTGTTGTTTGTAAGGAAAAGACTTCATCCTCCCAGACCTTCCCTGAGTTCCCAAGGGCAGATTCAAGCAGTTAGTGATTAGGGAAGTGAAGAAATGCAGGAACAAAGGAAAAGCAGTCAAGAAACAGTAGTAGAGCAATAAAGCAGAGTCCTGGTTCCTCTTCAAGGGATGTACTTAGCAATCTGATACACATCTTAGGGTTCTTCTACCAGAACTAAGGCCCCCAAACAGGTGGAGGATGGTGACTCCATAATGAGTACAAGACTCCTGGAGCACTGCTCTGTTACCTCACCACCATCAATCAGAAGAAAGTCATATACCCTGAATCTGAAATGTTGCTTTTAAATAAAAAGTGTTGGAGAGTTCGAGGCTTTGAGTATGAGCTTCCCATTCTCCTTGCTTTTAGCCCTTGCGATAAATAAGCCTTTCTCTGCTCCAAACTCTTGAGTTTCAGTTTGTTTGGCTTTGCTCAGCATCAGGCACACAGACTTGGGTTTGGCCCTGAGGCAACTGCTGTGCAGACAGTGTTGAGAATCAAACTTTGTGGGCATCCTGGGGGTCTTTCAAGGATGATGCTGGCAGTATGTGTTTGAACTTTTGAGTGCAAATACCTTCTTTGGGAGGATGAAATAAAGCAGATTCTCAAAGTGAGAGTCAGCAGATCAGCAGCATCAGCGTCTCCTGGAACTTCATTCAAGTATGTATGTCCTTGGACCTTCACCCCAGACCTACTGGATCAGAAACTCGGGATTGGGGCTCAGCAGGCTCATTTTGCAAGCATTGCAGATGACTGATATGCTCTGAAGTCTGAGAATTACTGTGTTAAAAAAAATCAGACCTCTGTTCTTGTAAGGCATGAGGCTAGACCACAGCTGGCGATGGTCCCCGAGTTGGGAGTCTGCACTCCCCAGGCCTCCTGTGTTGCAGGAGGTAATGGGGGGTGTGAGAAGATGGTCACATCCCAGGTCTTAGGTGAGTCCCTGGGATGACCACCAAGTGTGAGCTCTTGGCTTCATGCAGGAAAGAATTCAAGAGTGAGCCATAGTACAGTGAAGGAAGGTTTATTCAAGGAGATATAGGCTCCACAGACATAGTGTGGGCCATCTGAGAAGGCGAGAGGCTCCAAAATATGGGGTAGTTAGTTTTTATGGGCTGGGTTAATTTCGTAGGCTAGGGAACGAGGATTATTCGAACTATTCTGGGTGAGGGGGTGGGGATTTCCAGGAGTTGGGCCATTGCCCATTTTTTGACCTTCTTGGTCAGCCTCGGGAACTGTCATGGGCCCTGTGGGTGTGTCTTTCAGCTTGCTGATAGGAGTTACAATGAGTATACTGAGGCTCAGAGTCTAGCGGAAGTCATCTCATCTGCCACCTTGGATCTAATCGGTTCTAATCAGTTTATATTGTCCTCAATGTCTGTCATTCTTTTCAAGGTTGTGCCCTACCCTCTTCCTGTCTCACCTGTACCCTCAACAAAGCAGAGAGCCTGACTCTGCCTTGATTAAGGAGGTGAAGGTCCATCCTGGGCTAGTTTTGTTTTCAGGAGCCTTTATCCCTCCTCTCATAGGTATCATACCTCCTTGTTCTGGTAAAGATGGTGCCTTGGGGTGTTTTGTTTAGCCCCCCTACCCTTCCTGCTTCTTGCAGGATCTTCAGTCCTTTTGCCTCCCCCTCACTCAGCATCTTGGGTTTTCTCTCTCTGCTTTCCCCTTCCCAGTACCCTGCAGACCCTGCTAGCCTCACCCATAAAATCTTTCAACGTTTTCAACACTGGAGTGCCCAGGAGTCTGTACTTTTTGTTGTGCCACATACAAGCCTATGTACCTGTAACTCAGTTCAGTTCAGTTCAGTCGCTCGGTTGTGTCCAACTCTTTGCGACCCTGTGAATCGCAGCGCGCCAGGCCTCCCTGTTCATCACCATCTCCCGGAGGTCACTCAGACTCACGTCCATCGAGTCCGTGATGCCATCCAGCCATCTCATCCTCGGTCGTCCCCTTCTCCTCCTGCCCCCAATCCCTCCCAGCATCAGAGTCTTTTCCAATGAGTCAACTCTTTGCATGAGGTGGCCAAAGTACTGGAGTTTCAGCTTTAGCATCATTCCTTCCAAGGAAATCCCAGGGCTGATCTCCTTCAGAATGGACTGGTTGGATCTCCTTGCAGTCCAAGGGACTCTCAAGAGTCTTCTCCAACACCACAGTTCAAAAGCATCAATTCTTCAGCGCTCAGCTTATTTAGCATCATTCCTTCCAAGGAAATCCCAGGGCTGATCTCCTTCAGAATGGACTGGTTGGATCTCCTTGCAGTCCAAGGGACTCTCAAGAGTCTTCTCCAACACCACAGTTCAAAAGCATCAATTCTTCAGCGCTCAGCTTTCTTCACAGTCCAACTTTCACATCCATACATGACCACAGAAGAAACCGTAGCCTTGACTAGACGGACCTTAGTCGGCAAAGTAATGTCTCTGCTCTTGAATATACTATCTAGGTTGGTCGTAACTTTTCTTCCAAGGAGTAAGCATCTTCTAATTTCATGGCTGCAGTCACCATCTGCAGTGATTTTGGAGCCCAAAAAGATAAAGTCTGACACTGTTTCCCCTGTTTCCCCATCTATTTCCCATGAAGTGATGGGACCAGTTGCCATGATCTTCGTTTTCTGAATGTTGAGCTTTAAGCCAACATTTTGCTCTCCTCTTTCACTTTCATCAAGAGGCTTTTGAGTTCCTCTTCACTTTCTGCCATAAGGGCTGTGTCATCTGCATATCTGAGGTTATTAATATTTCTCCCGGCAATCTTGATTCCAGCTTGTGCTTCTTCCAGTCCAGCGTTTCTCATGATGTACTCTGCATATAAGTTAAATAAGCAGGGTGACAATATACAGCCTTGATGTACTCCTTTTCCTATTTGGAACCAGTCTGTTGTTCCATGTCCAGTTCTAACTGTTGCTTCCTGAGCTGTAACTCACTTCTTCATTATTCTAGTGAAACTGCTTTTCACGGAACTAAAGTTTACCAAATCTAAATCCTCGCTTCCCCCACCATTAATCTTAGTCCTCTCTGAATTTTCTGTGTTGCTGGGTGTTCTTGGTCACCAGTTCTGGATTGATAGAGACTTTGTGCCAGCTGTGTGTCACTTACCCTCCTAATTTTATTTTCCCTGCCTTCCATTAGTTTGGCCCCAGAATTCTGTTCTTTGATCACTTATTCCTCTGACGTTGACGTCCACGCTGTGTCTGACACTCTGCTTGGTCCTGGGGATACCATAACACACAAGACACAGCCGTCGCCTTCCTGGAGGCCCTGGTGCCCCAGCCCGACTCTTCCAGGGAGATGGGCTCTGGGAACGCTTTGGGTGGAGTGATGATTCTGCAGGCCTGGTCAGGAGCTACTCAGAGGAGGGGACTTTGGCTCAGGGAATGCCCAGGAATTTGCTCGTGGCAAGGGCAGGGAAGAAAACATTGATTGTGAGCAGAGGAAAGAGCATGCCATTTTCCGAGAGCAGCGGTTTTAGTGTTAGATCGTGGGATTCATGACAGCAAGTGTTGGGAGCTGACCCTGGAGGGGTTTGGGGAGCCAAATAAAGACATTACATGCTGTGGTTAGACATTTGTAATTTACCCTGAGAGCAGTGAGTTAAAAAAATACACATATACATTTCCAATTTAACTTTTGCCCCAAATAACCCATTCTCACTGTATCTCCTTCCACAGTATCCCCTCTGTAGTACTCAAGTATTTAAAAGGAAAAGTGAATGCTCTCCCCAACCAGAATCATCCCAGGGGTGACTTCTGTTACCAGTTTCTGTGTTCAAGATATTTATAAATATAAAACTTGCTATGGTCCCTTGAATAATACATTGCTGTTGTCTTTACATGCCAGCATGTTTGGATCTGCCTCATTCTTTTTAAGACCTGTGGCATCATTATATCAATGTCCTGTATTTTGTTTAACCACTTTCCTATTGATGGGCATTGAAGTTGTCAAGTGTTCACTATTGTGAATGTGTAACAGTGCGCACATGTGCACACACACACGCACGCACGCACATAGCAGCACACATCCTGGTCTATGTTTCTTTGTTCTTTTTAGTTCTTCCAGTAAACTTTTGAGGAACTTCAGAGGAAACACAAAGGGGAAATTGCCAAGCCCAAGATTAAGCTCATTCATGTCCCTCCAAGGTGCTTGGAGCCAAGAGAAATTTTGCCAAACTGATAGGTGAAAAATAGGCACGTAATATTTTAGTAGATATTCCTTTTATGAGCAACATTGAGAATATTTTCCTATGTATGTTGACCAATAATTTCTTCTGTGAAGTGTGTATCATTTGTCTGTTTTCTTACTGGGCTGCTTTTTTTCTTACTGATGCAGGGAGGTTTTAAAAAGATTTGAGTTATTATTTTTTCATTGGCATTTAATTACCATTTTAAATTAATATACAGTTTGCGAATACTTGTAGATACAAGTTTTGAATACTCATGAGGGCAGTCACTCCATCTCCTTCCCTCAATCCTATTCTGTGTCCCTCTGCCCCAGGGCTCTTACCAGTTTGGGGAGTGACTTCAGTCCCTTTTATATCCCTTTAGACACCTTTGTATTGAGAGAAAATATCTTGAGGGTTTTGTGTTTCATTAGCTGCTGAAGATACATTTCAAGTTCTGAAACTTTTTCATGAGCAGTATGTCTAGTTCGTCTTTCTTTGTCGCTATCAATACATATAAAACCAGCTATCATGGTTACCTGCTGCATAATATTCTGTATGTGGCTGTAACAGGATTTATTTAACCATATCTTCCATGGATTAACCTTGCCCCCTTCCTCCCCAGTCTATCCTGTGTTATAAACAGTGCTACACTTATAATCCTTGTGCATTCCCCCTTGATCAATCCAGTGTTTGCCCTGAATGGTTTAAAGCAAGAGGGTTTGGATCAGAAGTGTCTGCAGGAGCCACTCTGACAACAGAGTGAAGGAAAGGCAGCTAAGTTGGAACCAGTTAGGAGGTTATTCCAATAGTCCTGGTGAAAGAGGAAATGAATCTGAATTGATGCAAGGTTTGAAGAAAGAGGAGACCTGTGAGATGGGTGTGGAGTGGTTTAGACTGCCCACAGACAGTGTTTGAAAATTGAAACAAAGCTTCTTTCTTTTTGTTGATTAAGTTGGTACATGGATTTGCCAGATATGAGTAGAACAGTGCCAGCTGTAGCATTGTCTTCTGTAATGCTAGTCCTTGGGGAAGGAGAGAGCCTTTAGCCCAGGGAGGGTTACCGGTGACACTTGTCACTCTGTCAGGCAGGACCCAGTATGTGCCTAGGTCAGGGGTGTGTGTGTGTGTGTGTGGTCCTAGTGACCTGGAATCCTAAGGGGTGCTACTTGACATTCTTTTGTCAGGTAAAGGACAGCAACTGTGTGAGTGGTTTCCAGAAGGTGCCATAGTAGTCACTTTGTCTAGCCACGGGCAGAGGGCTGGAAGACTGCTGCTTTTGTGGAGCATCTGGGAATATATGGGGTATATTCACTCACTATCTTAAATTACTTGGCTAAAATCTCTCATGATCTTCAGTTCAAGATTTGAGTCCCCTTTAGGGCCAAATCCAAACCCTAATGAAATTCCATCATCTTTTAAATCATCTATATAATAATATATAGAATATATATATATATCATCATCCATCTATTTAATAATATATAGAACCTTTGAACTTGAACTAATTTAAAGGAGAATCTGGTAGGGAAAGGGAAAAAGCCTTGTTAGAAGATAAAACATACCTATGGCCCTGTGCCTAGAAGGGAAATTTTCTGGGTAATCACTTCCAGCAGAAAGATAGAAGGTTGAAATGACCTGCTGTTGGATATGGGGCTGGGAAAGAAAAGTGAGAGTCAAGAGTGACTTTGAATTTGTAATTCAGGTGACCAGAAGGATAATGTATAGATGGGACAGCAAAATACATCTGTGTTAGAATACAGATTTAAGTTTACAGTGCCCGTAGCCCACACATTAGTCAGGGCTCTCCAGAGAAACAGAACCAATAGGAGAAACACACACGTAGACACACACAAACACACACACACACATGCTCACGCAGACACTCATGTGGTTATTGTTCAGTTGCTAAGTAGCATCTGACTCTTTGTGACTCCATGAACTGTAGCACGCCAGGCTCCTCTGTCCTTCACTATCTCCTGGAACTTGCTCAGACTCATGTCCACTGAGTTAGTGATGCCATCCATCCAACCATCTCATCCTCTGTTGTCCCCTTCTCCTGCCTTCAATCTTTCCCAGCATCAGAGTTTTTTCCAATGAGTCGACTCTTTGCATCAGGTGGCCAAAGTATTAGAGCTTCAGCTTCAGTATCAGTCCTTCCAATGAATATTCAGGATTGTTTTCCTATAGGATTGACTGCTTTGATCTCCTTTCTGTCCAAGGGACTCTCAAGTGTCTTCTCCAACACCGCAGTTCGAAAGCATCAGTTCTCTGGGGCTCAGCCTTCTTTATGGTCTAGCTCTCACATCTGTACATGACTACTGGAAAAACCATAGCTTTGACTATATGGACTTTTGTCAGCAAAGTGATGTCTCTGCTTTTTAATATGCTGTCCTGTGGTTATGGAGACTGAGAATTCCCCAAGCTCGAGGTCCAAGAAAGAGGTGGAGTAGTTCAGTCTGAGTCTGCAACTCGAGGTTCCAGTGGTGTAAATCTCACTCTGCAGGCAGGAGAACACAACATCCCAGCTCCAAAGTCGGGTGGGGAGGCAGGTTCTCTTTTTCTCAACCTTTTGGTTCTATTCAGGCCCACTATAGATTAGATGATGTCCACCCACATTGAAGAGAACAGTCTGCTCTCCTCAGTCTACTGATTCAAATGCTAATCTCATCCAGGAACATCCTCATAGACACAATCCAGAAATGAGGTTAGCCTAATATCTGCTCTCCCTGTGATCCAATGAAGTTGATACATAAAGTTAGCCATTGTGTTCCATAAGATAGATGTGTCTAATAGGGATTACAACTCAAGATAGGTGAGGACTACAGGCACACTGCACAGGTACAGGTGCACCGGTGACTGCGAAAGTGAAACCAAGAGTTTAGAGTGAATGGGATCCTCAGGAGGGTGTGTCAGTCAAGTTAGACCACTCCGTGTCAAGGATAGGCAGAAGAAATGGAATAGCTAGTGAGACAAGCAGAAAATCAGGGAAGAAACGGGTTCTTGAAGTCTAAGGAAGACATAATTTCAGGGAGGAAAAGATGAGAGAATTTAGACATTCCCCTAAGATGAGATTTGATTAGTGTCCTTGGAAATCAGGACATCTTCATTCACCCTTTTCAAAAGAGGATGCTGGTCATTTCCATTTTAAGTATTTGCTCTGTTGGGCTTCCCAGGTGGCACAGTGGTAAAAGAACCTGACTGCCAATACAGGAGATGCAAGAGACATGAATTCCATTCCTGAGTCAGAAAGACCCTCTGGAGGAGGAAATGGCAACCCACTCCAGTGCTTGCCTGAAGAATCCCCTGGACAGAGGATCCTGGCGGGCTACAGTCCATGGGGTCACAAAGTGTTGGACACGACTGAGCGTGGACACAGATCTGTTCTTCAATGGTGTTCTCTTGTGGCATTCAGAGATTTCAGTGTGGCTCAGAGGTTAAAGCATCTGCCCACAATGTGGGAGACCTGGGTTCGATCCCTGGGTTGGGAAGATTCCCCTGGAGAAGGAAATGGCAACCCTCTCCAGTATTCTTGCCTGGAGAATCCCATGGACAGAGGAGCCTGGTGGGCTACAGTCCACGGGATCCCAAAGAGTTGGACACGACTGAGCGACTGCACTTTCACTTTCTATTGCACTAGGGCAATTCAAGCTAGCTGCTATAATAACAGTCCTAGAAATCTCAGGGACATGACACAATTAACTCATAGTTTCTCACTGTGTATGGGCGGGGCACATATGGGGTACCACACACCATATGGGTAGGGCAGCCCTCCTTGGCAGCAGCCCTCCAACAGTGATTTGGAGGACCGAGAGCCTTTTATCTTATGATGCTGCCATCTTTAAAATGAGATCGCTCCAGTATTCTTGCCTAGAGAGTTTCATGGACAGAGAAGCCTGGTGGGCTATATTCCATGGGGTCGCAAAGCGTCAAACAATGACTGAGCAACTACCTGTTAACTGTTTGTAGTTGCTGAGGAAAGGCAAGAGAGCATGGACAGGATTGCAGGGCTGTATGGCCAGGTCTGGAAGGAGCGTAATTAACTTCCATTCATATTCTTTTGACCGGAACTGTGTCACATGATCTCTATGTAATTGCACAGGAAAGTCTGGACTGGGAAATGGTGAGCATTTAACCCTTCTCTGTCACAATACCAAAGGCATACCTACAGCCTTCACCTCTGTCTCTAGTTACAGGGTCCACATGTCTAATTTCTTACTGGGCATTTCAGACTCTACTTGATTGAGTTACAATTAACCCTTGAACAGTCGGGTGTTAGGACACTGACTTTGAGTTGTTGAAAATCCACGTATAACTTATGATGACCCTCTGTGTATGGAGTGCCTCCATATCCATGATTCTTCTATGCAAGTTTCCACATCCTTGAATACAACCAACCTCAGATGGTGTGGTGTTGTACTTACTATTGGGGAAAAAAATTTGCATATAAGTTGGCCCTTGCAGTTCAGATCTGTATTCCAGGATCAACTGTAGATCTTACTTCTCCCTTCTTCCTGCTATAATAGAGATTGCTTTCAGTGGCTGATAACAGATTTTAGTTTTCTCCTTTAGTTTTCTCCTTGAGTTCCTTTCAGTTAGGGAGTCAGAGAGGTACATTCCTATCTCCAGGCCCTTGCTCAAGCTATTGCCTCTTGCCGGAATGCTTTTCCTTCAGGTATTCATCTCACTGCTTTCATGTCTCTGGGAAACTTCACCTTAGCTAGGATTGCTTTGTCGTGTCTATTTAATATTGTGATACCCACGCCCACCTAGAATTCCTGATCTCTGCATTCTACCCTCTTTCTTTATATTTCTTACACCTTCAAATGTGCAATATGCTTGTTTATTATACTTAGTTTTAAATAGACTGTTGTCCCAGAAGAATATTAGCCCCAGGGCAGGGAGTTTTGCTTTCATTTCCTAACCAGATAGATCAAGTGTCTCGGACAGTATCTGGCATATAGGAAGCCTTCTATAAATATTTGTTGAGTGAATTGCATTTGAATTGCTTAGACCAAAAAATCTTGGAACCTGTATAGAAGATAGGAGCACGTGAGGGCCTGGTTGGCCGTCAAGTCCAGCAGAGTTGTTATTGCAGTTGCTGTGGCCTCTTTTCCCTGGCATGCTCATGGTTTAGTTGCTGCTGCTAAGTCACTTCAGTCGTGTCCAACTCTGTACTACCCCATAGATGGCAGACCACCAGGCTCCCCCGTCCCTGGGATTCTCCAGGCAAGAACACTGGAGCGGGTTGCCATTTCCTTCTCCAATGCATAAAAGTGAAAAGTGAAAGGGAAGTCGCTCAGTTGTGTCCGACTCTTCACGACCCCATGGACTGCAGCCCGCCAGGCTCCTCTGTCCATGGGATTTTCCAGGCAAGAGTACTGGAGTGGGGTGCCATCGTTTTCTCCACATGGTTTAGTTACCACTATGCTATTGAGTTGGTTTCTGTCTCACTGGCTTTCCAGGCTTGAAGGATCCAACCTTGCCTCCTCCTGCCCTGCTGCACATGTAGCCACATCATCTTTCTCCAGTGTCAATCTGATCCCATGATCATTGTATGAACACAGTTCTTGTAGATGGTCTGGTTTGTGGGATGGGTGGGGGGATGTGGCAAGAGAAACCTGGTGTTCCTTGTTCCCATGACATAGGTTTAGGTTGACTTGTTCTTTGTAATAGGCAGTCAGTTCAATCACTCAGTCATGTCCAACTCTTTGTGACCCCATGGATTGCAGCACTCTAGGCTTCTCTGTCCATCACCAACTCCCGGAGGTTACTCAAATTCATGTCCATTGAGTTGGTGATGCCATCCAACCATCTCATCCTCTGTTGTCCCCTTCACCTCCCACCTTCAATCTTTCCCAGTCTTTTCAAATGAGTCAGTTCTTTGCATTAGGTGGCCAAAGTATTGGAGTTTCACCTTCAGAATCAGTTCTTCCAATGAATATTCAGGACTGATTTCCTTTAGGATGGACTGGTTGGATCTCCTTGCAATCCAAGAGACTCTCAAGAGTCTTCTCCAACACCACAGTTCTAAAGCATCAATTCTTCTGCGCTCAGCTTTCTTTATAGTCCAACTCTCACATCCATACGTGACTACTGGAAAAATCATAGCTTTGACTAGATGGACCTTTGTTGGCAAAGTAATGTCTCTGTGTTTTAATATGCTATCTAGGTTGGTTATAACTTTTCTTCCAAGGAGCAAGCGTCTTAATTTCATGGATGCAGTCACCATCTGCAGTGATTCTGGAGCCCAAGAAAATAGTTTCTCATTGTTTCCCCATCTATTTGCCATGAAGTGATGGGACCAGATGCCATGATCTTAGTTTTCTGAATGTTGGGTTTTAAGCCAAGTTTTTCATTCTCCCCTTTCCTTGCTAGGTAACTAATATATAACTGCTGGCTGCTGCTAAGTCACTTCAGTCGTGTCTGACTCTGTGCGACCCCATAGATGGCAGCCCACCAGGCTCCTCCATCCCTGGGATTCTCCAGGCAAGAATTACTGGAGTGGGTTTCCATTTCCTTCTCCAGTGCATGAAAGTGAAAAGTCAAAGTGAAGTCGCTTAGTTGTGCCCGTCTCTTAGCGACCCCATGGACTGCAGCCCACCAGGCTCCTCTGTCCATGGGATTTTCCAGGCAAGAGTACTGGAGTGGGGTGCCATTGCCAAGGGGCAAAAATGACCAGCGCTTTTAAAAGTCAGATCCCTGGCTGTGACTTGCCTGGGATCAGCTAGAATATGGTGGACTTAGGCCTAAAATTGCTTTCAAGTCCCTTTCCTATGAAACTGGAGCCTAGAGAGGCTGTGCTAGGCTGAAAACCACACACTGTTGAGCTGTTGAGTCATTTGTAAGTCTTTTAAACCTCTGGCTAATGCTTCTTGCCTGTGTGCTGTGCCCCTCTGCCTGACAAACCTTCCGAAGAAGTAACTTAGATGGATATCATTTCCAAATATATTTCATTTATTTTAATTATTTCATCAGATGATTCTTGACACTCTATTCCTTAGTCATTTATAAGGAAGTCATCAGTAAGTGGTTGTGAAGTTTTGATCACTCTTCAATCATGCTAGATAAAACTTTTTACTGTTACTAACAAGGCAAGTCTTAAAGGAGAGTAAGCTAAGGGGCCAATAGGTCCACAGATACTACTCTTAAAGAGGAGAAGACCTGCCGTACAGATTTTTGTGTTTTAAAATGAAAATGCATCTGGGGGCTTCTGGTCGTTAGTAGTCAGGTATGACTTGATTCCTTTCCTTTCTCTTCCATTAGGCAGCATTTTCAGTCTACTGCATACATCATGTTTTATGCTATTGTTTGTTCATTATCCCGTTGGGTCAGAGACAAGTAAAGAATTAAGTCATATAAAACAATTAAGTCACATATAAAGACCACATTCAGCTTCATTACTGTTTCAATTCCCTATGCTCTTTTGCTCTTCTAGACCGAGTTCCACCTAGCCCATATGACAGCTGCATTTCATTCTCATTCATCACTTGTACAGTCATTCATTCAGCAAATGCCATTTGATTGCCTTGTAGGTGGTGGGCAATTTTCTAGGCGCTGGGGATGCAGAAGTAAGCAAAGCTGGCAAACCCTGCTCTCAAGGAGCTTGATGTCCAGTGTGGGCAGCACTAGATTTGTTTGACAGCGTTTTTAATTTTGAGGTTCTCGATAGCTCTGATGTGCGTGTGGGGAGTTTGTATGTGTAAATACTCCTACACACAGCAGAAGCCTTTTTACCGGATCTGATTAGGACTGGGTGTTTTGTTTAAGAAAAAGTACGGTAAACCTGGGAACTGAGAGATATCATCAGTGTTAATTGTAATTTTGTGTATATGAAGTTTATGTGTCTACACCTAAAATATGTAGACCCCCTTTTGAATATGCATTCAGTGGTCGGTGTTTTGAATTGAGCTTGTTATGAACCATATCCAGAACATGCTGCCCCTGATTTCCAGTTGCCTGGGGTTAATACAGAGCAAGCATGTACATGTCAAGACATGTCAGGTCATCCAAGCCCAGGATTTTATATTTTTATGATTTTTTCCTTTCCTCCCAGTCTTTCACAAATATCTTGCCCATACCTGGTGTGAGTTGGTTATTTTTCAACAAAATGGTTTTAGCAAGTCTTTCTAAAACATTTAACCTAATTTATAGAAACTGTGTTTTCTTTTTTATCCTCATGAATATCAATCTATCTAATATTTGTGTAGCCTAGCCTAGTAGTTAAAAGTACATGCTGTGGAGCCAGACTGCCTATGTTCTATCATAGCTCTGCAGCATTTAGCTTGAAACTGGGTTGTGGCCTGTTTTCTCATTGATAAAATAAGCCTAATTATCAGACGTATCTCACAGGATTGCTGAGAGAATTTTATCAGCTAATACAAACAAAGTCCTTAGAGCAATATCTGGGACATAGTATGTGTTAGCTCTTATGATTACTGTAAATATTTAGTATTAAGTAATTATATTCAGAAATTCAACTGGCATATGCAGGACTGGGAGCAAGCAACAGCATTTCTTGGCTAAAAACTGGTGAAATTGGAATGGAGCGGGCATCCAGGGAGAATAGTCTAGATCCCTGGGCATCTTACAGTAGGACTAGTGGCTGCGACTCTGGCAAGTATGTAAGAGGAGGTGAGTTGAGAGAGCTTATGCTCAGTGTATTACTGATTATCTATGTGTAAATCCTGTAATTCAGAACATGCATTGAGCTGCCTGTCCATCTTTTTATTTTGTTCAGTGAAAGCCATTACCTTGTTACAAAACCATTCTCTCTGATTCTCTCAGAGAGACAATGAGAAAGAGAGACTGGTCTTGAGGTCATGCTCCATCTCACGCTGTAGAGCTAATATTCTACAGACTCTTTGGGATCCAGAGAACTGGCCACTACACTCTCTTCTGGATTTGGCACACTGTGTGCTTGAGGAAATATTTACTTGCTGATTAGCTACGCTAGTAGGTGGAAATAAACTGAAAGTAACCAACTCAGCAAGCAGGATATCTGCTGTGGGCGTGCCTCTCTGGTTTACAGTTCTGCCGCATGCATCCTCGGCTCTTGTGACGGGGAGAGTAACTTTTTGCACCACATATGTCTTTGTTTTTATCCTGCTGTGTGTGTGAGAGGGCATGGTGACAGGCAGCACATAAATAGTTAGCTTCCATTTTTATTTTTAGTGGTAATGACTTTTTTTTTTTTTTTGAAATGTGATTTCTTATTTAATACATTCTGGGGTGTAATTACCACCTCGTCAGAATGCATCACATTGATTTGAAACTCTCAGTAAAATTGAAGTCCACATATAATAGAATAAAGTAAGCCTGGTAATGAAACAGATAACCTTTAGGCTGTTTTAATGTTCATTATTTCCCTCTCTCTCTCTGCCTCCCTCTTTCCCTTCCTTCCTTCATTTTTAGTAAATTGGAATTATGCTGCTTAAAGCTGTTTATGGAGTAAGCTAGACGGCATGTGTTTTCTGATATCCCAACTCTCCCATTGTTCAAGGTGTGTACTTATAAGTGGATTTTCCTCTTTGCATCTTTATTTACATAGGTGCCCACAGCCTTTAAATTTGTCCATCTAGAGAACCTGAAGACTTCATTAAATGACTTTCCTGTTCTGTATCCAGATAGGCTATGTGCTGGCAGAATAGCTTTCATAGGGGTTAATCCCTACAAGACTGCCAGCATCTTCCTGAGTTAAATCTCTGCGTGTGAAAAACCACCCCAGAATCAGAGTCATCTTCAATATTTTATGAATCACGCTTTTAGTCACTCGAAACCATCAACCCTGCAGTCGTAGGCGTTCTGAAGGGCCTGCGTGCAGATTGGAGAAGCAGTGACTAACGGCCGGTTTTGGACTTGGGTTACCTCCCACCCTCTCCCAGCCTCTCCGGCCCCCTCCCTACCAGGGCACGTGTCTTTTGAAGAGCCTAGTGTTGGCTGGTCCTGCATAGCTCCTCGGGGGTGCAGAGGGCAGTGGTGAGGGGACTGTCTGCTTCTGCCTGGGCTGCTCTTTACAGCAGTCAGTCTTGCAGGGAACAGCGTGGTGTCCTGCATTGCTTCCTCATTGATTGTCAGGCTCAGTGCTCAGAAAGGGGTTCCTCATGTCATCTTAAGTGAATGCATTTAGAATCACAGTGGGACTTTTAGGGGATTTTTGTGTCCTCTGAAAAGCTGAGGGCACCTTTTTCTTCTCCTTGTGTCTCAATTCTGTCCTCACCTCTAGTTCCTTTTTTTTCTGACTGTACTGTGTGGCATGTAGAATCTTAGTTCCCTAACCAGAGATCAAACCTGTGTCCCCTGCATTGGAAGCATGGAGTCTTAACCTCTGGACCACCGGGGAAGTCCCTACCTTCACCTCTAAAGGCCACCTCAAGTTCTAGTCCGGCCTGATGGCAGGTCCTGTCTGTTTACATGGATTTCTCCTTTCTCTGAGCTCATAGGAGCTTAATCTGTACCACACAGCCCAGATATTCATCACTTATTTTGTCTCATCTTCCTGAAAGCTTCATATTTTTATTCACAATGAAACAGAAGCCCCTGGAGCCTAAGCTTTGGAAGCAGATTAGATGATATTACAACACTGGTCTCCTCTCGTTTCCAAGGATATATGATATTTATGTCATGCCTGTCTGATATGTGCACATTTCTGTGTTGTGAAGGCTTCAGGAAATATAACCTGGTTGTTTCTCCTAAGAGCCAAATGGGAGGCAGCCACACATATAAGGCATGGCATTTGACTGGCTGTGGGAGTCCTAGAATGTCAGACTGGAATTCAAGCTTTATTTGGTAGACACTTGATGAGCTATGATTTAGGTCATAACTGAATGGTCTAGTGGTTTTCCCTATTTTCTTCAATTTAAGTCTGAATTTGGCAATAAGGAGTTCATGATCTGAGCCACAGTCAGCTCCCAGTCTTGTTTTTGCTAACTGTATAGAGCTTCTCCATCTTTGGCTGCAAAGAATATAATCAATCCGATTTCGGTATTGACCATCTGGTGATGTCCATGTGTAGAGTCTTCTCTTGTGTTGTTGGAAGAGGGTCTTTGCTATGACCACTGCATTCTCTTGGCAAAACTCTATTAGCCTTTGCCCTGCTTCATTCTGCATTCCAAGGCCAAATTTGCCTGTTACCCCAGATGTTTCTTGACTTCCTACTTTTGCATTCCAGTGCCCTATAATGAAAAGAACATCTTTTTTGGGTGTTAGTTCTAAAAGGTCTTGTAGGTCTTCATAGAACTGTTCAACTTCTTCTTCTTCAGCAGTACTGGATTACTGTGATATTGAATGGTTTGCCTTGGAAACGAACAGAGATCATTCTGTTGTTTTTGAGATTGCATCCAAGTACTGCATTTTGGAGCTGACTTTATTTCGGGGGGCTCCAAAATCACTGCAGTGGTGACTGCAGCCATGAAATTAAAAGATGCTTACTCTTTGGAAGGAAAGTTATGATCAATCTAGATAGCATATTCAAAAGCAGAGACATTACTTTACCAACAAAGGTCTGTCTAGTCAAGACTATGGTTTTTCCAGTGATCGTGTATGGATGTGAGAGTTGGACTGTGAAGAAAGCTGAGTGCTGAAGAATTGATGCTTTTGAACTGTGATGTTGGAGAAGATTCCTGAGATTCCACTGGACTGCAAAGAGATCCAACCAGTCCATTTTAAAGGAGATAGTCCTGGGTGTTCTTTGGAAGGAATGATGCTAAAGCTGAAACTCCGATACTTGGCCACCTCATGTGAAGAGTTGACTCATTGGAAAAGACTCTGATGCTGGGGGTGGGATTGGGGGCAGGAGGAGAAGGGGACGAGGATGAGATGGCTGGATGGCATCACCAACTCGATGGACATGAGTTTGAGTGAACTTTGGGAGTTGGTGATGTACAGGGAGGCCTGGTGTGCTGCAATTTATGGGGTCGCAAAGAGTCGGACACAACTGAGCGACTGAACTGAACTGAGCAGCTATGAACCTTAGTAGATGGAAGTGGTGTGAGGAAGCTCTGGGTTTTGAACAACTTATCTGGAAACAGTGGGCAAAAGCTGGTTGGAGCTAGACCACAGGTGTGAGATAGGGAGCTGACACAGTGGTGCTCATGCCGTGTGACAGCGGCCAGTCTGAGTTGGGGACTCTGAGAGCAAGGGGAAGGGTTGGGTGGAAAATTTCAGGGAGGGAGACAGGTAAGAACATAGGGCTAGAGACAGACAAGCTGGTCTGGCTACTGGCTGTGTGACATTGGGCAAGTTACTTAACCTTTCTGTGTCTCTACTTGGTCCCGATCTGAAAATGGGGTCCTCAACCTTAAACTTCATAGGATTGGATTAGGTGTAGCTCATCAGTAACTCTTAGAAGAAATAAGAATCAGGGGATCTTGGGACTTGGAGGATAGGGGAAAGCCTGAAAGATGATGGAAATTTTAAGTCTAAGTGACTGATGAATAAGAGCAAGTAATCTTTATCCTTCAAGTTCAGATTCTATGACTGTTGCTGCTGGTAATGTAGTTCTTGATTTTCTACCTCCCTCAGGTTTCTTGAGGGTTTGGGGCTGTGCGTTAGTCTTATTTGCATTGCCAATGCGCTGCATGCAGTAGGTACTCAGTGAGTGCTGAGTGTTGGCCTCTTCTTTGATCTGTGCCTTCTCTTTCCAGTGCCCAGGTCCTGTGCGTTTTGTCTGTATATCAGAGCTCACCACCTCGGTTGCTCTTTCTGCTGCTTTTTGCTTCTGGATATCAAGACCTTGTACACAGACCATTGCAATAACTTCATAATTACACTCTGCCTTCAACCTTTGCCTTGTCCAGTCCTTCCTGGGGATTCCTGGGTAATAGAATAAACTTTTTAAAGCACATGCTGGGAGGGATTGGGGGCAGGAGGAGAAGGGGATGACAGAGGATGAGATGGCTGGATGGCATCACCGACTCGATGGACATGAGTTTGAGTGAACTCTGGGAGTTGGTGATGGACAGGGAGGCCTGGCATGCTGCAATTCATGGGGTCACAAAGAGTCGGACACGACTGAGTGACTGAACTGAACTGGGGAGCTATGAACCTGTGTAGATGGAAGTGGTGTGAGGACGCTCTGGGTTTCGAAAGACTTATCTGGAAACAGTGGGCAAGAGCTGGTTGGACCCAGACCACACGTGTGTGTTCCCTCTAATATTGTGTTCCCTCTAATATTCAGTGACCCCCATTCCTTGGAAAATAAAGCCCATGTTCCTTAGTCTTCTGTTTAAAGCCCTATATGAACCCTACTCTACCCTTCAGTCTAACTGGTCTTCTGCCTTTCACCAGGAATGGCCTCCTTTTCTCTTGATTTTTTGCGTATCTGATTACCATCCTGCAATACTAAAGCTCAGGTGTCACCTGCAGCCCTTCTTGATTCTACCATCAGCAAGCAATCTTATGGCCTCTTGGACTCTTAGAACAAACTTTACATTGTGATACATTTGCCTTGTGAATTTCCAGGTGTCAGGGTCCATGTGTGTATCCTGGGGTATGCATGTGGGTAGGTTCTTCACCACCTCGTCTGGTAGATGTCTTTTGCACACCGTAGGTGTCTAATGAACATTTGGATGGAAAGCTCTCCTTCTGAGAGGAGCTGTGGTGTAGCCTTGGTAATGGTATGTGCCATCCCTGTGTCCTGGGAGGGTCTTGTCTTCCCTCAGATTTCATCTGATTTTAAACTTCCCTCCAGTTTTATCTAATTTAGGCAGAGTGTAGATTGGACCCCCAGGTGGTAATTATGTATTTTTTTGGCTTTGCTTCTCTGGTCTGAATGATGCTGTGCGAATGTGCATGCTAAGTCACTTCAGTCATGTCTGACTATTTGTGACCCCACCGACTGTAGCCTGCCAGGCTCCTCTGTCCATGGGATTCTTCAGGCAAGAGTACTGGAGTGGGTTGTCATTTTCTTCTCCAAGGGATCTTCCTGATGCAGGGATCAAACCTGCCTCTCTTTATGTCTCCTGCATTGGCAGGCAGGTTCTTTACCACTAGCGCCACCTGGGAAACCCTGAATGATGCTGTGATACGAGGTGACTGGCATAGGTAGGCTGTGGAGGCAGATGCCTTTACTGCAAAATCCTCTCTCTTTTCCCCTTCTTTCTTGTTCTCTAATTCACTCTTTTCTCTTGGAGCTGCCAGAGAATGGCTTTTTAATTTCATTCACAACTTAACAGCTTTCCAGGTCTGTGGGCTGACTGGTTCTCCAGGTTCTTCTCAGCTCTCCATAGGGTTTTTTGGAAAGACAACAGTCCTCATTCACAGCATGAATTCACTTGGCTCCAGAAGTGTTCACTTAGGACCCCAAGGTAAGCGGACTTGGACTTAGGGAGCTACTACAAATTTTGTACGAATCTACCTGACATAATTGAAGGGATTTGGGTTCATTTCTCCCCCCTGGTCTTCTGTAATGTTTTACTTCCCTTTAGATGTGGCAGTTTACAGTCACTGTAAACTACAGGGTTATTTTTTCTTGTAGCACAACAGGGAACACAATGAAGTTGCTTTCCTCCTGAAAGTAAATTAAATATAAACACTATGGTCATTGGATTTGAAGTGCATCCCTTCTTGTTCTATGTTTGAAGACCTCTTCATCAGTGCCTGGGAGGTCTCTGGAGCCTTTTAGTTTTTTAACATAACCACCTGGCTTAACTGAATCTTTGTTACCCAGGAAAGGGGTCCCACCAGTCGGAAACCCTGGGGTAACATTTGTGCCTCTCTGCTTAAGCAACTGCTTTCCTACTCAGAGTCTTAGCATTCCAGAATTAGAATAGTGATGAGACAGAGTTTCTTGATCTCCGTGCTGTGATTTATTTAGGAATTCCTGTCTCTTTTGTGTCTTCATCAGCAGGAACATATATTCCCAGACAACATGTTTTGTGTACATGGTTCTTTTAACTCAGCTTCCCAGGTAGAGGTGATATTTTGGTTCAAGGTCAAGTGTAAAGCTGCTTCTTCTTTTTTTTTTTTTAAAGGACTTTAAAGACCATAGTTTTTTAGAACTCTGGAAGGAGATATTAAATAAAAAATTGACCCTTAATAAACCCTTGTTTTCACACCTTTTCATTTTGCCCACGTCTCATGGGAAAGGAAGTGCCACTCTGTCCTCTCTTCTTAGGTGTGGAAAGGATAAAAGGATCTTTTTGGATTTTTCTGGTGAATTAAATGTTGGTGATGCTTGCTTTAAGATGACTTGCTATAATAACCCATGCTGCTCCACTACCTTTATGTGGTTAATTAAATCCTTCGTAACAGCCACCACTGGGACCTACCACCAGCTTGCAATGGGGTCTGGGGTTCTGTTGGGCCTACAACACCAATGCCACCAGCAGGACAGGACTGGACTCTTGTCAACAGCTGTTATGGGTTGACTTGTATTTCCCAAAATTCATACGTTGAAGTCCTAACCCCCAGTACCTCAGAGTGTGACCATATTTGGAAGTAAGATCCATAGCTGTAATTATTCAGTTAAGATGAGGTTATACTGGAATACGGTGGGCCGCTAATCTAGTATAACTGGTGTCCTTAGAAAGAGGAGAAATTTGTTCATGACACAGAGGGAATGCCACATGAAGATGAAGGCAGAGAATTAGGGTAAAGTAGCCAAAGCCAAAAAGGACAGAGCTCACCAGTAAACCTTCAGAAGCTAGGAGAGAGGCGTGGAGCCCGTTGTCTCTTACAGTTCTCAGAAGGAACCAGTCCTGCGGACGCCCTGATCTAGGGCTTCTTGCCTTGAGAGCTGTGAGATGATACATATCTGTTGTTTGAGCCTCAAGTCTATGGTGCTTTGTCACGGCAGCCCTGGCACACTAATACAGACTTGGCCTGAGATTAAGGGATCCCCAAAGAAAAGGAGGGGCTTCCCTGGGGGCTGAGTGGTAAAGAATTTGCCTATAATGTAGGAGATGCAGGTTCGATTTCTGGTCTGGGAAGATCCCCTGAAGGAGGGCATGGCAACCCACTCCAGTATTCTTGCCTGGGAAATCCCACGGACAGAGGAGCCTGGTGGGCTACAGTCCACGGGTTTATAGAAGATTCAGGCGTGACTGAGCAACTGAACAACGACAAAAGAAAAGGAAGTTGCCCTCGAAACAGCCCTTTCTGCAAATGCAGCCCTTATACAGCATTTGTATACCTTTATGTAAAGCTTTTTACAACTGACGACCCAGATTTTGAACACTCTTTGGAGATCCTTAGGGCCTTGCTTGCTATTCATTACTATGATAAGGTGTTTGTACTAAAATTTTGACTTTAAGTAAGTAAGTTTTAGTTGCTCAGTCATGTCTGAGTGTTTGCAACCCCATGGACTATAGCCTACCAGGCTTCTCTATCCATGAAATTCACCAGGCGAGAATTCTGGAATGGGTTGCCATTCCCTTCTCTAGGGATCTTCCCAACTCAGGGATTGAACCCGGGTCTCCTGCATTGAAGATTGAACCCAGGTCTCCTGCATTGCAGGCAGATTCTTTACTGTTTGAGCCACCAGGAAAGCCCACAGTTTTGGCTTTTTTTATATTTAATGAATGAAAAAGCAGCTATCCTTCTCTTTCCATGGTTGCATTTTATGAATGAAATATCTTAATTTTATGTCATGTTTATAAGAAATGTTAACAAGAATAGCTAACATTTATTGGGCATTGACTATACCAGGCTCTCTTCTAAGTGCCTTATTGTACTAATTTATTTGATTCTCACTTCAACCCTCTAAGAGAAAATGAAGGAACAGAGAAATTAAGTAATGTGCCTAAAAATGCCCAGCAAGGAAGTGGAGGTGAGATGATAAAGAGTTTGGAGATATTCAATTTGCAGCCTTCACCTGAAAATGAATTAGGTTAAGAGGTTGCTATCTCTTTCTACTGTTTCTGAGGAGAGGTGGGTGGAAGGGTTGAATGTATCACTTTAACAAATGCCTTTCCATGTGATGTAGTTATAATAGACTGAATATGTCTGCAGGCAGAGCATCAGTTTTAGGGCCTGTCCTTTAAGTTCCTAAAGAACATCCAAGTGTCCATGACATGTCTTGACCATTAGCATCTGTAGGGTAGTGGGCAGGCAGTAGGCAGAGACCTGTGTGCAGTTGGGGTCCAGAGCAGGGCCTTGAACTTTGCAACTTACCAGCTCTGTGTTCTGGACAAATCATGGCCTCTGTTTGCCTGAGCTTCCGTAGCTGTAAATAGAAATACTACCTTATGTGGGCCTTAGAAAGCATCACTATGAACAAAGCTAGTGGAGGTGATGGAATTCCAGTGGAGCTGTTTCAAATCCTGAAAGATGATGCTGTGAACATGCTGCACTCAATATGCCAGCAAATTTGGAAAACTCAGCAGTGGCCACAGGATTGGAAAAGGTCAGTTTTCATTCCAATCCCAAAGAAAGGCAATGCAAAAGAATGCTCCAACTACCGCACAATTGCACTCATCTCACACGCTAGTAAAGTAATGCTCAAAATTCTCCAAGCCAGGCTTCAGCAATACGTGAACCGTGAACTCCCTGATGTTCAAGCTGGTTTTAGAAAAGGCAGAGGAACCAGAGATCAAATTGCCAACATCCGCTGGATCATGGAAAAAGCAAGAGAGTTCCAGAAAAACATCTACTTCTGCTTTATCGACTATGCCAAAGCCTTTGAAGCTGGTTTTAGAAAAGGCAGAGGAACCAGAGATCAAATTGCCAACATCCGCTGGATCATTGAAAAAGCAAGAGAGTTCCAGAAAAACGTCTACTTCTGCTTTATTGACTATGCCAAAGCCTTTGACTGTGTGGATCACAATAAACTGTAGAAAATTCTGAAAGAGATGGGCATACCAGACCACCTGACCTGCCTCTTAAGAAATCTGTATGCAGGTCAGGAAGCAACAATTAGAACTGGACATGGAACAACAGACTGGTTCCAAATAGGAAAAGGAGTACATAAAGGCTGTATATTGTCACCCTGCTTATTTAACTTATCTGCACAGTACATCATGAGAAACACTGGATTGGAAGAAACACAAGCTGAAATCAAGATTGCCGGGAGAAATTTCAATAACCTCAGGTATGCACCTGAGATACCACCCTTATGGCAGAAAGTGAAGAGGAACTAAAAAGCCTCTTGATGAAAGTGAAAGAGGAGAGCAAAATGTTCAATTCAGAAAACGAAGATCATGGCATCTGGTCCCATCACTTCATGGGAAATAGATGGGAAACAGTGGAAACAGTGTCAGACCTTATTTTTTTGGGCTCCAAAATCACTGCAGATGGTAACTGCAGCCATGAGATTAGAAGACGCTTACCCCTTGGAAGAAAAGTTATGACCAACCTAGATAGTATTTTCAAAAGCAGAGACATTACTTTGCCGACTAAGGTCCGTCTAGTCAAGGCTGTGGTTTTTCCTGTGGTCACGTATGGATGTGAGAGTTGGACTGTGAAGAAAGCTGAGCACTGAAGAATTGATGCTTTTGAACTGTGGTGTTGGAGAAGACTCTTGAGAGTCCCTTGGACTGCAAGGAGATCCAACCAGTCTATTCTGAAGGAGATCAGTCCTGGGATTTCTTTGGAAGGAATGATGCTGAAGCTGACACTCCAGTACTTTGGTCACCTCATGCGAAGAGTTGACTCATTGGAAAAGACTCTGATGCTGAGAGGGATTGGGGGCAGGAAGAGAAGGGGATGACAGAGAATGAGATGGCTGGATGGCATCACGGACTCGGTGGACGTGAGTTTGAGTGAACTCCGGGAGATGGTGATGGACAGGGAGGCCTGGCGTGCTGCGATGCATGGGGTGGCAAAGAGTTGGACACGACTGAGCAGCTGAACTGAACTGAACCTTATGTTTACAGGCTCACGCCTGAGCCTGTTGTTGATACTTTCACCTTATAGATGGTTTTGACAAACTTTCCAATATGAATCCAATATAGGTTGCTTTTTTCTTTCCGAGCAAGACTCTTGGGTCTTCATCCTGTGTTTTTCAACTATTTTTTATAAAGCAGTTTCAGAGAGTTCTTTTAGAATGAAATGGTCAACAAATCTGTGGTTCTGGGTACTTTGTCTTCCAAATAAACCCTGAGGATTGTATCTTGCTTGAAACTCAGTTTGTAGGACGAAATTTTCATCTGTGATTTTCACGTGGGTGACAATGAAGGGGTTGTGTAGACCCCCAGGCAACCCTACTATCCGTTCTCTGGGTGATTGTTCCATGACTTAGGAGGAGTTCAGTGAATACATGCCTTTGCAGACGTTGCTTTGAACACCATAGCTGAGTCATGAGTTTGTGGTTTTTGTTGAAGGCTGTTGCCTTTCTCTGATCCAGCCCTCTATTGACAGGCTTCTATGTTTATGCTTTTGATTTCAAGGCAATTGCCTTGTTCCTCAGCTCTTCTGATGAAAGTTGAGAAATTTTACTTGGATATATCAATAAGGGCATCCAAACATGTGATTTCATCATAGACAATCAAGGAGAGTTTAATGGTGCATCTGTTTATCATTAAACCTTTATTTCTAACAATAGCATGCATTTTCTGGGCAGCAATCTTGTAGCCCATTTGTGTAGCACCTACTACGTGGCAGATGCTGTTCTAGATCCACGAACAGAAATCCTGGTCCTTGTGGAGCTCAAAAGAAATAAAATACATATGCAATTGTTAGTAGTGCTGTGGAAAAAAGTGAAAATGAAAAGGGACTAGAGCACAGAAATAGCAGTTCCATGTTAAATAATGGGAGAGAAAACCTTACTGAGAAGATCACACATGCGAGGGCGATGTGAGGGAATCAGCATGCAGGTGTCTGGGAGGCGCATTCCACACACAGGGCTGGGCAAGGCAGCAGTTCGTGAGCAGGGGAGTGGCTTCTCAGAATAGCTGGGCAGCCAGTGTGCCCTAAGCAGGGGTGGGGCACGGGGGCAGGTATGCGTTCGTATGAGAATCTGAGCACAGACTAGGAGCCTGCTGAAGTTTGAGAGTGTGGGTTGAAGGTAGTGCCCGTGAGTGTGGTGAGACTCCTTTCCTGGAATTCCGTTAGCTCCAGCTCCCTGGTTGGCCCTTGAATTCCACTTCAGTTGAAGACATGTGGCCTCCTGCATCTGAGGGTCTGTGGCCTTCTCTACAGGGGTTAAGTGAGAGGCCTTATTAGCCCTCAATTTGGTTTGTTTTTTTCCTTCATTCTGTAGGAGGCTTTTTGTCCTCTGAAAGTTTTGTCACTGAGTAACAAATATGAGCATCCACAGGGTGATGATGATGAGAGCTAATTATTAAAATCTTACTTGCCAGTAGGTGTTTACTTTATGTCAGGCTTCTCTGGTGGCTCAGACCATAAGGAATCTGCCTGCAACTTGGGAGACCTGGGTTCGATCCCTGAAGATCCCTGGGAGAAGGAAATGGCAACCCACTCCAGTATTCTTGCCTGGAGAATTCCATGGACAGGGGAGCCTGGCGGGCTATAGTCCATGGGATTGGAGAGTTGGACACAGCTGAGTGACCAGCACTTTCACTTCACTTTCACTGAATGCTTTACACGTGTCAACTCCCTCCATACATGGCAACTTCATGAGCTAGAAATTATTATTCCCATTTTACAAGAAAGAAACCGAGGCACAAAGACATGAAAGAATTGGCTCACTTTTCAATGCCGAGCAGGGGTGGGCTGAGTATTCAAATCCAGACCACTGGATTCTCAAAGCTGGTGCTCTGAGTAATTGCTTTGCCAATAGTAACATTCCAAGGAGCTCCAAAGATTCCACTCCCACAGTTGTAAATGAAAGTGAAGTTATTCTAATATTTTCCTTTTTCCAGACAATCATTGCACACTGAGATGCCTCCTGAAATAGAGAAGTATGTTTTAGTGCCATTGTTATAGGAAGTAAAGTAGAGAAGTATAGTAACCATGTGAGGCATGTTCCAGCAGATGGATTCTTTTCTACTTATTGCAGGTAAGGGGTTAAGCTCCTAGAATCCCCAGAAGTGATTCCTTTGACTTCCTCTCTCCCCCTCCCCTCTGCCTCCTCTCAATGTGGAGGCCGCCCCTCCACCTCCACTGAGATAGCACCACCTCCTCTTCTTTGGGTGCCAGTGACTTAATGTTGATATAAAATAAGGTATCAATTTGATATAAGATTATATTTTTGTTCCTTCTTCCAGAGACTATTTATTATGATTAATTGGTTCTATGCACCTGGTTGTCCTAGAGGCAGGACCAAGTTAAGTAGAGGTTTCTGACTAATCCAGTTGCATGCGTTTGCAAAACTTACTATCCCTGACCTAGCCTCTGCCCTCTCTTTATTTTATTTATTTTTGTTATTGAAATATAGTTGATTTACATTGTTGCATTAGTTTCTGGTATACAGCAAAGTGATTCCGATATATACATTTTTTTCATATTCTTTCCCATTATGGTTTATTATAGGATATCAAATATAGTTCCCTATGCTATTTAGTAGTGTGTTTCTGTTAATTCCAAGCTCCTAATTTGTACCCCTTCCCCAGCCCCTTGAAAGTGAAAGTGAAAGTGAAGTCGCTCAGTTGTGTCCGACTCTTTGCGACCCCATGGACTGTAGCCCTCCAGGCTCCTCCGTCCATGGGATTCTCCAGGCAAGAATACTGGAGTGGGTTGCCACTGCCTTCTCCAGGGGATCTTCCCGACCCAGGGATCGAACCCAGGTCTCCTGCATTGCAGGCAGACGCTTTAAGCTCTGAGTAGGTAACCATAAGTTTGTTTTCAAAGTCTGTGAGTCTGTTTCATAAATAAATTCATTTGTATCATTTTTTTTAGATTTCACATAGAAGTGATATCAGATGATATTTGTCTTTGATTTACTTCACTTAGTATAATAATCTCTAGGTTCATCCACAAATGGCATTATTTATGCCATTTATGGCAAGTAATATCCCATTGTATGTATGTATGTACTACATCTGCTTTATCCACTCATCCTGCAGTGGACGTTCAGGTTGCTTCCGTGTCTTGGCCATTGTGAATAGTGCTGCAGTGAACACTGGGTGCATGTATCTTTTTGAGTTACAGTTTTCTCTGGGTATATGCCCAGGAGTGGAGTTGCTAAATCATATGTCTGCTCCCCTCTTTAGTTCCTTTGTCTCTCAATAGATATCTGTCTACAGCACACAGCTTTCTTTCTTTCTTCCCTTTTTGAAATGGTCATACTTTGCAGAAACCCTTTGAAAGTTTCCTCAATCTCCTGCATTTCTTGTGTTCTGTCATGGACCTCTGCATTTGGTGTGTGTGTGTGTACACATGTGTGCAAATCTGAGCAGTTCTGATGAAGGTATCTCTTGATATTTCTACCCACACTCAGGGTGATGGAGCTTCATGACACCATTTGGAAGAGGGGAGTCCTCAATTACAGGAAGCCCTATTTTCCATTGAAAATATTCAGTGGAGAATCAGTGGCCCAGAGGTTGGAGGGATAGTTACCTTTTTGGTTCTAGTGCTTCATTTTAAAGGTGTCGTCTTTATGACTGATATGGAATAATTAGTATACATGTACTGATATGTATGATGGGAAAGGATGAGGTAACTAAAAGTATTAATAGAATGTCCCTTCATCAAGGTTATAAGAAGCTCTCCCTGCCCCAAAGAGTATGAAGAATATTCTAAACTCCTGTACTTGGGGGATTGTTAGGGGGTGGGCTAGGGGAGGCTCCATACAGCAAAGCAGCCAGAGTGGGATGGAAGCTGCTTTTTATATTTAGATGAAAATGGACCCAGGTCTGAGTTTCCCTGGTGGCGCAGTGTAAAGAATCCACCTGCAGGGCAGGAGACATGGGTTCAATCCCGGCTCCGGGAAGATCCCACATGCCAAGAGCAACTAAGCCCGTACGCTACAACTACTGAGCCTGTGCTCTAGGGCCCCGGAGCCACAACTGCTGAATCCCAGGTACCCTAGAGCCTTTGCTCTGCAACCAGAGAAACCGCTGCAATGAGAAGCCTGAGTACCACAACCAGAGAATAGCCCCCGCTCGCCACAACTGGAGAAAAGCCCTTGCGGCAGTGAAGATCCAGAATAGCCAAAAATAAGTAAATGAAACAAAATGAAAAGCCAAAATGGACCCCAGTTGTGGAATGAATGTGAATTGTTGACATTCAAGTTTTCTTACCAAAGTGGAGAATTTCAGATATTTCTGAAAGAGACAAGCAAGGTGTGTTGTTGAGGCTATGTGCGTGTATACACTTGTGAAGAGCATATGAAGGTTGTTTCTGTAGTGTGTATTTTCTAGTTAAGTAAAGAAAAGCAGTTGTCTTTTTAAGAGGACAGAGGCTGAGTTACTTTTCAAATAGCTACTTTAGGTGATAGAAGGTTGATATTTTAAAAAGGCAAAGGAAAGAAAGAACAGAACCAACTGGAAATGTTGCCTCGAGATGCTGCTGGTACCTCTGGACTCCAAGTTCTTTCTGCCCGATTGGCCCAGTGTGTCTCTAACCCTGAATGTGGCATCTCCCTGCTCTGACTCCATTCTCACTGGCACCGATGTCTACAATGGTCAGCCAGTTTGTCTTCATTATAGGATCTTGGAACTAAATTGAATCTTAGTGTTTACCTCATGAAACCTTTCCTGGAGAGGTTGGTTGGCCAGAACCACTATCCACATCTGGAGAAGGAAATGGCAACCCTCTCCAGTATTCTTGCCTGGAAATCCTATGGACAGAAGAGCCTGGTGGGCTGTAGTCCACGGGGTCACAAAAGAGTTGGACCTGACTGAGCACACATGCATACTACCCACATCTTGCCTGTGTCCTAAGGTTGTTGAGCCAAAGATGGGCATCCTTTGCATAATGAATAAATGAAACCATTTTATTACATGTATATTAGTGTGTAGTTTGAGGGAAAGCTGGTGAGCTGAACAGGATTTTGTTTTACTCTTCTTTTTTTTTTTGTAGAAGGAGTACTTTATAGCATCATATAGTCTGTCCCATCAACCTGCTTAATTGGGCTTGACAGTTAGGTTTTGGTTCTTAAACAGTTTTGTAACCCTCCTAATTAAAATCCAGTGTTTGGTGTTATGTCTCTTAAATTGATGGCTGTGACTCATGGGGTTGAGATGGACTAATTAATTTTCAATTCTTAATGAATTCCAACTTTTTTCACCTTTGTTTCCTTCAACTATGAAAGTCATTGAGGTCCAGACAACAGCATTTAATGTGCTGTGAAAATTCATCTTCTCAGTTGAAGAGAATTTCTTTATTAACATGTGATTGGGTAAGTGAAATACTTCTGCTTTGCTATTGAAGCTCTTGATGAAAGCCTGGAGTTTCAATTTAAGTACCAAATCTTCCCTGGTTTAATAATCAATAATGTGCTTTTTTTCTGTGACTTTATATTGTTCTTGTAAGGTTAAGTTTTTCAATTTGGTATCACATGAGATCTTTTATATCATATATAGGAAAAGAAATTCTTAACATTAACCAATTGCCAAGAATTAGTTTTTTAAAAAGCAATACCCATAAATAAGAAGTAAATTGAGTACTACATGATTGATATTTTACATATGTCCCTTCTAATTTTTGAACTTTGTGAGTTAGTATCTAACTTTTCAGAGGTGAAAACTGAGGTTTAGAAACATTAAATAATTTGCTCTTACTTATAGCTGATGTCATGAATGGATATGAGAGATGTACTATAAGGAAAGCTGAGCGCTAAAGAATAGATGCTTTTGAATTGTGGTGTTGGAGAAGACTCTTGAGAGTCCCTTCGACTGCAAGGAGATCCAACCAGTCCATCCTAAAGAAGATCAGTCCTGAGTGTTCATTGGAAGGACTGATGTTGAAGCTGAAATTCCAGTACTTTGGCCACCTGATACGAAACGCTGACTCATTTGAAAAGACCCTGATGCTGGGAAAGATTGAGGGCAGAAGGGGATGACAGAGGATGAGATGGTTGGATGGCATCACTGACTCAATGGACATGAGTTTGGGTGAACTCTGGGAGTTGATGATGGACAGGGAGGCCTGGTGTGCTGCAGTTCATGGGGTTGCAAAGAGACACGACTGAGCGATGGAACTGAACTGAATAGCTGATATAAGGTCATAACTGGATTCAAATCCAAATCTGTCTTTGTCTTAGTGCCTAGTGTAGACAGCTTGACCCCACTACCCCTGAAAGAACACTTATTCTTCCTTGTAAGGGAACAATTAGAACGGTGCTTAGTGAAAGAAACTTTAATTTTACTTAAAAAGAAAACATGGAGGAATGAATCACCCTGAAAAAACTGAGTCAGTTAGGGGGTCAGTGTCCTATTTGTAGTTAAACAGATTTATGGTGGTGTGGTTTTAAATCCATTTTGTTTTGTACTGTGAGAAAAACAAATGGAGTTTTGAAAAAGAATTATGTGTCCACACTATGTATGTTTTAGCAAACTGGAAATTTTATCAGTAATCTTTGTGTTGAAAGCTCTGATAGGGATAGTTGCCCTTTTGTAGATACAATGGCACTCCCTTGAATGGCCTTGGGTCAGCTGGGGGTTGCCAAGGACACAGTTACAGGAGAGCTGGGGCTTCTCTTGAAAAGCGGGGTGGGACTTGGATGGACCAGAGCCACCTCTCACCCACCCACTTCCAAGTCTAGGAGGGCTTGATACCATTCTGCTGGGATTTTTGTTTGTTTGTTCATTTATTTATGGCCACATCAAGCCATGTGTGGAATCTTAGTTCACCAACCAGGGATTAAACCTGGGTCCCCTGCACTGGGCTTCCCTGGTAGCTCAGCTGGTAAAGAATCCGCCTGCAGTGCAGGAGACCCTGGCTCAATTCCTGGGTCAGGAAGATCCCCTGGAGAAGGGATAGGCTACCCACTCCAGTGTTCTGGCCTGGAGAATACAGTCCATGGGGTCGCAAAGAATTGGACACGACTGAGCAACGTTCACTTTTTTTTCCCCTGCATTGGAATCACAGAGCCCCAACCACTGAACCACCAGGGACATCCCCCATCCTGCTGGACTCCTTCCAAGTGCAATACCTGCTGGAAATTTCTGCTCCACCTTTTGATATCCTCTAGGATTAATTGAACCATGCTATTTACTTTTGGACTGTCTATTTAGATATTGGATGGGTTCAGCGTAGAGGTTTGTAACTCTGTGGTAGGGGATTTGGGGATGGAGGGAATGCAATATGTTAAGTTGTTGGGGACTAGAGCAGTCTTTTCCTCTTTATTTCCTCAGAACATGGTCAGGTACCACTTGGCTGAGCTATTTAAAAAAAAAAGGTTGCTTCTTATGTACATGCACATGGAGACACACACACACACGCACGAGTTATTTATGTATTCATGTGATCAGAATTACCTCATCTAGGCTTCATGTCAGATTCCTGGGACAAGACAAAAGGGGAGTAATTACCACTGCTTATTAGTGTCATTTTGGATGTATACAGTATTTTCATATTAACTGTACAATTGGGAAGTGTTACCTGATGCCTTTTGCAGTTTGTTACCAAATTAGTCTTCTCAAAATAGCTGCATGCAACATTACACATGCAGAATCTGTTAGCAAATTGCTCACCTGGACCTGTGCCAGGGTCCTAGACTGGGCAGGGACCCCTTGCCTTAGTTGGGGAGGTTCTTTTTCTGTTTGAATTTGCACAGCCTTTAAAGAGCGCAAGCTTTTATTCAATGGTCAAAGGATGGAGAAGTGGGAACTTAGTTCCCAAATCAAGTTCTCAAGCTGATTTGGGCTGAGTCACTCTATATATACATATATGTTTGTGTGTATATATATATATATATTTTATATATATATATATTATATAACACAGGTCCAGACAAAAGAGAGGGAACTGAGTAAAGAGAAGAAGGAATATTCATGAATTCTCTTAGGAGATGGGTGTGGTTTGGGTCCAGAGCTGAGTTGTTCATTCGCTAAGTCGTGTATAACTCTGCAACCCCATGAACTGCAGAACGCCAGGCTTCCCTGTCCTTCACTGCCTCCTGAAGTTTGCTCAAATTCATGTTCATTGAGCTGGTGATGCTATCCCAACATCTCATCCTCTGCCACCCTCTTCTCCTCTTGCCCTCAGTGAGTTGGCTGTTTGTATCAGGTGGCTAAAGTATTGGAGCTTTGGCTTTAGCACCAATCCTTCCAATGAATGTTCAGGACTGATTTCCTTTAGGATTGACTGGTTTGATCTCCTTGCTGTCCAAGGGACTCTCAAGAGTCTTCTCCAACACCACAGTTCGAAGGCATCAATTCTTTGGTGTTCAACCTTTTTTACAGTCCAGCTCTCATATCCATACATGACTACTAGAAAAACCATAGCTTTGACTATATGGACCTTTGTAGGCAAAGTAATATCTCTGCTTTTTAATATGTTACCTAGGTTTGTCATTGCTTTTCTTCCAAGGAGCAAGTGTCTTTTAATTTCATGGTTTCAGTCACCACCTGCAGTGATTTTGGAGCCCAAGAAAATATGGCAACACTCCTTTTCAGTCCTTATATTGGCTCTTCCTGTTGTTGTCTTGGTGGTAGGGTGTATGTCCTTTAGTCTTGGAGCTTCAGCATCCAGGCTTTCCCTGGTGGCTCAATTGGTAAAGAATCTGCCTGTAATGCAGGTGAATGAAGTTTTATCCCTGGGTCGGGAAGAACCCCTGGAGAAGGGAATGGCAACCCACTCCAGTATTCTTGCTGGAGAATTCCATGGACAGAGGAGCCTGGCGGGCTCCTGTCCAGGAGGGTCTTAGAGTTGGAGAAGACTGAGCGACTAACACTTTCCAATGAATTTTCAGGGTTGATTTCCCTTTGCGATTGACTGGTTTGATCTGCATGCTAATACATTACAATGAGTGTATAATGAGGCTCAGGGGTCTCCTGCCATCTTGGGCCCCTGGTGAGTTCTAACTAGTTTTATTTTTCTATTTGCATCTTCCACTTTTCATAAATTGGACCTGAAACTCAGATAAGAGCAGTTTCTTTTCATTCTAGGGAGGGGCAGGGGTATGATTCTAGGGCAACAGCCATAGTAACGTAATGACAGTGGTAAATGTGAATTGAGGGCAGAAGGGGATGACAGAGGATGAGATGGTTGGATGGCATCACTGACTCAATGGACATGAGTTTGGGTGAACTCTGGGAGTTGATGATGGACAGGGAGGCCTGGTGTGCTGCAGTTCATGGGGTTGCAAAGAGACACGACTGAGCGATGGAACTGAACTGAATAGCTGATATAAGGTCATAACTGGATTCAAATCCAAATCTGTCTTTGTCTTAGTGCCTAGTGTAGACAGCTTGACCCCACTACCCCTGAAAGAACACTTATTCTTCCTTGTAAGGGAACAATTAGAACGGTGCTTAGTGAAAGAAACTTTAATTTTACTTAAAAAGAAAACATGGAGGAATGAATCACCCTGAAAAAACTGAGTCAGTTAGGGGGTCAGTGTCCTATTTGTAGTTAAACAGATTTATGGTGGTGTGGTTTTAAATCCATTTTGTTTTGTACTGTGAGAAAAACAAATGGAGTTTTGAAAAAGAATTATGTGTCCACACTATGTATGTTTTAGCAAACTGGAAATTTTATCAGTAATCTTTGTGTTGAAAGCTCTGATAGGGATAGTTGCCCTTTTGTAGATACAATGGCACTCCCTTGAATGGCCTTGGGTCAGCTGGGGGTTGCCAAGGACACAGTTACAGGAGAGCTGGGGCTTCTCTTGAAAAGCGGGGTGGGACTTGGATGGACCAGAGCCACCTCTCACCCACCCACTTCCAAGTCTAGGAGGGCTTGATACCATTCTGCTGGGATTTTTGTTTGTTTGTTCATTTATTTATGGCCACATCAAGCCATGTGTGGAATCTTAGTTCACCAACCAGGGATTAAACCTGGGTCCCCTGCACTGGGCTTCCCTGGTAGCTCAGCTGGTAAAGAATCCGCCTGCAGTGCAGGAGACCCTGGCTCAATTCCTGGGTCAGGAAGATCCCCTGGAGAAGGGATAGGCTACCCACTCCAGTGTTCTGGCCTGGAGAATACAGTCCATGGGGTCGCAAAGAATTGGACACGACTGAGCAACGTTCACTTTTTTTTCCCCTGCATTGGAATCACAGAGCCCCAACCACTGAACCACCAGGGACATCCCCCATCCTGCTGGACTCCTTCCAAGTGCAATACCTGCTGGAAATTTCTGCTCCACCTTTTGATATCCTCTAGGATTAATTGAACCATGCTATTTACTTTTGGACTGTCTATTTAGATATTGGATGGGTTCAGCGTAGAGGTTTGTAACTCTGTGGTAGGGGATTTGGGGATGGAGGGAATGCAATATGTTAAGTTGTTGGGGACTAGAGCAGTCTTTTCCTCTTTATTTCCTCAGAACATGGTCAGGTACCACTTGGCTGAGCTATTTAAAAAAAAAAGGTTGCTTCTTATGTACATGCACATGGAGACACACACACACACGCACGAGTTATTTATGTATTCATGTGATCAGAATTACCTCATCTAGGCTTCATGTCAGATTCCTGGGACAAGACAAAAGGGGAGTAATTACCACTGCTTATTAGTGTCATTTTGGATGTATACAGTATTTTCATATTAACTGTACAATTGGGAAGTGTTACCTGATGCCTTTTGCAGTTTGTTACCAAATTAGTCTTCTCAAAATAGCTGCATGCAACATTACACATGCAGAATCTGTTAGCAAATTGCTCACCTGGACCTGTGCCAGGGTCCTAGACTGGGCAGGGACCCCTTGCCTTAGTTGGGGAGGTTCTTTTTCTGTTTGAATTTGCACAGCCTTTAAAGAGCGCAAGCTTTTATTCAATGGTCAAAGGATGGAGAAGTGGGAACTTAGTTCCCAAATCAAGTTCTCAAGCTGATTTGGGCTGAGTCACTCTATATATACATATATGTTTGTGTGTATATATATATATATATTTTATATATATATATATTATATAACACAGGTCCAGACAAAAGAGAGGGAACTGAGTAAAGAGAAGAAGGAATATTCATGAATTCTCTTAGGAGATGGGTGTGGTTTGGGTCCAGAGCTGAGTTGTTCATTCGCTAAGTCGTGTATAACTCTGCAACCCCATGAACTGCAGAACGCCAGGCTTCCCTGTCCTTCACTGCCTCCTGAAGTTTGCTCAAATTCATGTTCATTGAGCTGGTGATGCTATCCCAACATCTCATCCTCTGCCACCCTCTTCTCCTCTTGCCCTCAGTGAGTTGGCTGTTTGTATCAGGTGGCTAAAGTATTGGAGCTTTGGCTTTAGCACCAATCCTTCCAATGAATGTTCAGGACTGATTTCCTTTAGGATTGACTGGTTTGATCTCCTTGCTGTCCAAGGGACTCTCAAGAGTCTTCTCCAACACCACAGTTCGAAGGCATCAATTCTTTGGTGTTCAACCTTTTTTACAGTCCAGCTCTCATATCCATACATGACTACTAGAAAAACCATAGCTTTGACTATATGGACCTTTGTAGGCAAAGTAATATCTCTGCTTTTTAATATGTTACCTAGGTTTGTCATTGCTTTTCTTCCAAGGAGCAAGTGTCTTTTAATTTCATGGTTTCAGTCACCACCTGCAGTGATTTTGGAGCCCAAGAAAATATGGCAACACTCCTTTTCAGTCCTTATATTGGCTCTTCCTGTTGTTGTCTTGGTGGTAGGGTGTATGTCCTTTAGTCTTGGAGCTTCAGCATCCAGGCTTTCCCTGGTGGCTCAATTGGTAAAGAATCTGCCTGTAATGCAGGTGAATGAAGTTTTATCCCTGGGTCGGGAAGAACCCCTGGAGAAGGGAATGGCAACCCACTCCAGTATTCTTGCTGGAGAATTCCATGGACAGAGGAGCCTGGCGGGCTCCTGTCCAGGAGGGTCTTAGAGTTGGAGAAGACTGAGCGACTAACACTTTCCAATGAATTTTCAGGGTTGATTTCCCTTTGCGATTGACTGGTTTGATCTGCATGCTAATACATTACAATGAGTGTATAATGAGGCTCAGGGGTCTCCTGCCATCTTGGGCCCCTGGTGAGTTCTAACTAGTTTTATTTTTCTATTTGCATCTTCCACTTTTCATAAATTGGACCTGAAACTCAGATAAGAGCAGTTTCTTTTCATTCTAGGGAGGGGCAGGGGTATGATTCTAGGGCAACAGCCATAGTAACGTAATGACAGTGGTAAATGTGTGACTGTTCACGTGTGTAGCAAGATGGAAGTATAATTGGCTGATGTGAATGTCACCCATGACATTTCTGGTTCTAGAGAGATTATACTAGTCCAGTGGAGGCATTAACATCACTAAAGTGCCCTTCCCTTCTCTTTGGTGTGTTCTCTATCTGGGTTCTCCTGTTTGACCTTGGTGAGAGTAATTGTTTTGAAATGAGCAAATCCAGAACACAGAATGTGAGCAGAATCCATATGTAGACATTTTTTTTTTCTGGTTAAATCCTGTAATTAAGACTTTTAATGTAAACCTGCCAGGATATTGCATATCTAATTTGAAAGCTACCCTTCTCTTATTTTTAAATTATGATACTCATATATTACCAAAATCAGGAAAATTGGAGGATTAAAGGAACCATTCAGCCATCATTTCCCCTCATTTAGGACAGCAGTAGGTAACCTATGGGCCCTGAGGCTCACAGTGGCAGGTTCAGGAGGAGGGGGAAACACCTCCCAGCTGATGTGGGTGTGACCTGGGTACTTGGGAGCCTCCTGCAGGCAATTACAGGTGGGGAGGGAGGCTGGGACACTTCCCTGGTCCCTCTGTCCTGGCTCTGAGCCTCTGGCAGAGCAGCCCTGTGGGGACTTCTTTCAAGAGCAGCACCTCTTGCTGGACTCTAGGTGCCTGCTGGCTCTGGGGACACTGTCACCTCCCCTTGTCACTCCAGCCCTTGGAGTGGAACTTAATGTTCACCTGTGGGTGACTCACCATCTGAGTTTGCTCCCTTAACCCTGCAAGGGAAAGTCACTTCATTTGAACCACTTAGGGTGACTTCTGTCCCCTGCTGGGGCCTTGGTGGATGGAAGGGATTCTTGGGGAAAGGAAAGGACCATCCAGAAGAGGGAAGACGTGATTCCCTTAGAGAAAGAACAGAGATTTTGGTTCTCAAGAGGAGTTGATTTAAAGTCCATGCCGTACATTTACTGTGTGTGTGGTGTATTGAAATGTGTCGTGCATATATTTTAGGCATGTATATGATAGGCGGAATTTGGGGTGAGGGCAGAAGGGTGTGTGACTTTCTCCTGATTGGTTGGTGCTGAGGTGTTAATAACAGGGCAGTGCTCCAGGATTCTTGTGTCCTGCCTGAAGTTACCATCCTCCAGGTTGCTGGGGGCCTTAATTCTGCCAAAGAACTCAAAGATACTATTCTGTATATTTCCTGAGGATGAACCAGGACTCTGCCTAGGCTGCACTTTGGTTTCTTGTTTGTTCCTCCTTTGTTTCTGCTTTCCCTCCCTTTCCTGATGAGCAACTGTTTGAACCTGTCCTTTGGAATTCAGGGAAAGTCAAGGAAGGTGAATGAAGCCCATTTCCTAAAAAACAAGAAATAGGGGATAAAGAAAGAACTTGTACAGGGAGGGCCCTGCAGGGTCTTACTCTGTCTATCTGAAATGCTAAAAAAAAAATGGCCATTGACTTCATGAAGTTCCGGAAATATTTATGGGATGCCTGTTTTGGGTCAGCCTCTTTGCTTAGCCCTGGGGTGAGGTTAGAGAAGGGGCTTACAAATGGGAATAAGGTATTAATAGTTGTGGCCCCTGGGGAGCTTCCTAGCTGGAGATGTCAGAACCAGCAAACTGATTTGTGTGGGCTGTGGTGGTGCACAGATCAAGGTATTTACAAGATTTAAAAAGCACTGGCTGCACAGCATATCAGCGGGGAGGATTATTATTAATAGTATCTCTGTGTAATGATAATTTCATTTTTAACAGACTTCAAAGGATTGTCTCTACCTCCTATCCTCAGACAGCATTTGTAACTGAAAGAAAGGAACCCTTGTGCCTTAGAAGAACGGAGGTGGGCCTGCTTGCAAGTGCAAAGAGTGCTATCTCTGCAACTTGAAATGCTTGCAGATATATTAGATCTGGGGGAAGGCATGTCCCCTGCCGGCCCTAAACCCTCAGCTTTGTAAGCAGAGAGGCTCAGGCTCGGCTCAGCCATTATCTTCCTCTCCTGCTGGTTTGTGTGGGAGACCTTTCTCTCCTAGAAAAGAAAACCTTGGCCTCTGAGAGGCATTCAGCCCAATTGGTAGGGAATCCTGCTGGGCCCTTTGTTGAGAGTTAACATTCTCACTGCCGCTTAATGGGTGGCCTTGCTGGACTTTCATTTTGGGAGAGCTGACCCTGCAGGCTCCTCTGGGGTCAGACCCTTATAACTTGCTGTACAGCTTTCCCTGTACACAGGAATACCAACGGCCCTATTGGCATTTTTTCAATTTCCTAATTTAGGGTTCAGTGAGAAATATAACAGCAACTGGCCCTTCAATGACTAAAACCACTTTGTAGAATTTCACAGAGAGATCATAGTCCCCTACCTAGTATTTAGTGACTTTCTTTTCAAGATCGTCCACAAGTTCCCAGAGTTGTCACATTCCCTCTGTTCTTCCTTTGTCTCCGTTGCCCTCATTTCACCCACTCAAGTGACCAGTCAAATGTCCTTTTCTCAGAGATTTGTCCACTGTTGATGTCCCGCCCTACCCGATGCAAATAAAAAATATGGAGACAGAGTTTGGAGGTAATAGAGAGGTGGCTTTAATTCTCAGCTGGCGTAGATGGAAGACAGTAGGCTCAGGCCTCAAGAACTGTGCCCCCACTCCATGAGGAGTCTAGGGGCTTAGATAAGACGAGGACTCACAGTCAGGAGCTGGTGATGAGCAGAGCTGTTAGGATCTTGATTTTTTCCCTCTTTTCTTCTTTCAGAAAGAGTCATAGGCTGGTGACAGTAACTGGTAATTGTGTCTGGCAGGTAGCTCTGAGGCCTTCTTTCTCATATGTAACTACAAGGGGAAGGGTGTCCTAAGGGTAAACACCAGATACAGGATGTATTTAGCATAGAGTCAAAGGAAAATAGGTGTGAAGTATAGCTCCTGCAGAGTTAGGGGGCAGAAAAGCAAACTTGCAGACATGCAGAGTTAGGAGCAGTTAGAAAACAAAACAAAACAAAAACAAACTAGGGATGCTCAGGCCTGCTCACTGTTCTCTATCTGCTTGGTTCTCAGGGAGTGATTGTTGTTCGGTTGTGTCCAACTCTTTGTGACCCCATGGACCGTAGCTTGCCAGGCTCCTCTGTCCATGGAATTCTCCAGGCAAGAATACTGGAGTGGCTTGCCATTTCCTTCTCCAGTTCTCAGGAAAGGGAAAGAAAAAAGCTCATTCTTCTTTTTTTTTTCCTTTTCACTGGGACATTCCAGCACACCACTTAAGCACTTCAGGCACTAGACATCCTAGCCCTCATTTTCCCCTCCCCCTTGTTTCCTTTTGTTTTTTCACTGGCTCTTCCATTTTTTCCTACCTCTTAAGCATAGGCAGTCCCCCAAGTCTTTCCTCAACCTTTGCATGGTGAATTCCCCTTCCATACCCAGAGTCCTCTGTAAGCCCTGGGTTTTGGGTAAAAGGAAGAATGGCTTTTTTGCTTTGCCAGACAAAGGGGGACACAGCGGGTTCCTGCCCTTGAAAACTATGTGTTCCAACCCAGGAGGAATGGGTGAGGAGTTTCATAGGTGGTGTGGCTGATAAGATTAGGGTCTGTGCAGGGCCTGCACGCTTTAATCTTGTCTTCCTAATCTTGATGAGCTTCTCTTGTTCCTTTAATCTGGAATGAAGAATACTAACACCTTCCATTTGTTAGGGCTTTGAGTTCTCTAAGGCATCTGGTCCCATCACTTCATGGGAAATAGATGGGGAAACAGTGGAAACAGTGTCAGACTTTATTTTGGGGGGCTCCAAAATCACTGCAGATGGTGATTGCAGGCATGAAATTAAAAGACACTTACTCCTTGGAAAGAAAGTTTTGACCAACTTAGATAGCATATTGAAAAGCAGAGACATTACTTTGCCAACAAAGGTCCGTCTAGTCAAGGCTATGGTTTTTCCAGTGGTCATGTATGGATGTGAGAGTTGGACTGTGAAGAAGGCTGAGCGCCGAAGAATTGATGCTTTTGAACTGTGGTGTTGGAGAAGACTTGAGAGTCCTTTGGACTGCAAGGAGATCCAACCAGTCCATTCTGAAGGAGATCAGCCCTGGGATTTCTTTGGAGGGAATGATGCTGAAGCTGAAAGTCCAGTACTTTGGCCACCTCATGTGAAGAGTTGACCCATTGGAAAAGACTCTGATGCTGGGAGGGATTGGGGGCAGGAGGAGAAGGGGACGGCAGAAGATGAGATGGCTGGATGGCATCACCAACAAAGGTCCGTCTAGTCAAGGCTATGGTTTTTCCAGTGGTCATGTATGGATGTGAGAGTTGGACTGTGAAGAAGGCTGAGCGCCGAAGAATTGATGCTTTTGAACTGTGGTGTTGGAGAAGACTTGAGAGTCCTTTGGACTGCAAGGAGATCCAACCAGTCCATTCTGAAGGAGATCAGCCCTGGGATTTCTTTGGAGGGAATGATGCTGAAGCTGAAAGTCCAGTACTTTGGCCACCTCATGTGAAGAGTTGACCCATTGGAAAAGACTCTGATGCTGGGAGGGATTGGGGGCAGGAGGAGAAGGGGACGGCAGAAGATGAGATGGCTGGATGGCATCACTGACTCAATGGATGTGAGTCTGAGTGAACTCTGGGAGTTGGTGATGGACAGGGAGGCCTGGCGTGCTGTGATTCATGGGGTCGCAAAGAGTCGGACACAACTGAGCGACTGAACTGAACTGAACTGAGTTGTATAAAGAGCTGAAAGATACCATTCTGTGTATCCTCTGAGGAGGAATCAGGACCTGCCTCAAGGCTGCATTATTGTTTCTTGACTGCTCCTCCATTGTTTCTCCATCCCCTCCCTTCCCTGATGGTTGTTGCTGCTCAGATGTGTCAGACTCTTTGCAACCCCATGGACTGCATGATGCCAGGCTTTCCTGTCCTTTACCATCTCCTGAAGTTTGCTCAACTCATGTCCACTGAGCCAGTGATGCCATTCAACCGTCTCATCCTCTCTTGCCCTCTTCTCCTGCCCTCAACCTTTCCCAGAATCTTTCTGAGTCAGCTCTTTGCATCGGGTGGCCAAAATATTGGAGCTTCAGCTTCAACATCAGTCCTTCCAATGAAGGGTTGATTTCCTTTAGGATTGACTGGTTTGATCTCCTTGCTGTCCAAAGGGACTCTCATCTTCTCCAGCATCATAGCATTGAAAACATCAACTCTTCGGTGCTCAGCCTTCTTTATGGCCCAACTCTCACAGCTGTACTGGAAAATCCATAGCTTTGACTATACAGACCTTTGTCAACAAAGCGATGTCTGTGCTTTTTAATAGACTGCTTAGGTTTGTCATAGCTTTCCTTCCAAAGAGCAAGTGTCTTTTAATTTCATCGCTGCAGTCACTGTCTGTAGTGATTTTTGAACCCAAGAAAATAACGTTGCTTCCCTGATTCAGTTCAGTTCAGTTCAGTCGCTCAGTCGTGTCTGACTCTTTGCGACCCCATGAATCGCAGCATGCCAGGCCTCCCTGTCCATCACCAACTCCCGGAGTTCACTCAGACTCACGTCCATTGAGTCGGTAATGCCATCCAGCCATCTCATCCTCTGTCGTCCCCTTCTCCTCTTGCCCCCAATCCCTCCCAGCATCAGAGTCTTTTCCAATGAGTCAACTCTTCTCATGAGGTGGCCAAAGTACTGGAGTTTCAGCTTTAGCATCACTCCTTCCAAAGAACACCCAGGGCTGATCTCCTTCAGAATGGACTGGTTGGATCTCCTTGCAGTCCAAGGGACTCTCAAGAGTCTTTTCCAATACCACAGTTCAAAAGCATCAATTATTTGGCACTCCGCTTTCTTCACAGTCCAGCTCTCACATCCATACATGACTACTGGAAAAACCATAGCCTTGACTGACCTAATCTGCCCTTTGGAACTCAGGGAAAGTCAAGGAGCCCTACAAACAAGGCACAGGGGACGGAAAGGCTTCTGTGCCCAGGGAGCCCCACAGGGTCCTGCTTGGTTTCAGTGCCTCTGCTGTTTGAAGATTGTCTCCCCAAAACGTGTCTTGTTGTAACTTGGAATATTCTCTTTGGCTCACCTGTTGAAATCCTGCCTCACTTAAAATAGAACCAGGCTCATCTGTGAAATCTTTTGTGTTCTCTCCCAGCCCAATTTGACACTGTGCAGCTGCAGCAAATTCATTCTGCCTTCCGTGAGGCTGGGCATGGCTCCCTATTAATGAGAGACCTATCTCATTAGAGGGTGACCCAGAAAGATGGTGTGGAGCTAGGAAAAATCCCAAGAACACCGCCTATGTGTCCATCTCGCTCACCAGACTGTGAGCCCAGAGGCAGGGATTTTTCTGTTCACTTCTGTGCCTGAAACTGTTGTTTAATTCAAGTCCCTGAGTCATAGTGAGGCCAGACAAATCGAAATGTCCGAGTTTGGAGCAGAGAAGGGTTTATTGCAGGGCCAAGCTCTGATGCTGGGAGGGATTGGGGGCAGGAGGAGAAGGGGACGACAGAGGATGAGATGGCTGGATGGCATCACTGACTCGATGGACGTGAATCTGAGTGAACTCCGGGAGTTGGTGATGGACAGGGAGGCCTGGCGTGCTGAGATTCATGGAGTCGCAAAGAGTCAGACACGACTGAGTGACTGAACTGAACTGAACTGAAGCAAGGAGAACAAGGTGGCTTGTACTCAAAAGACCGGAACTCCCAGATTATTTCTAGGGAAGAATTTTTACAAGCAAAATTTGGGGTGAGGGCAGCAGGATGGGTGACTTTTCTTCTGATGGGCTGGTGGTGAGGTAACAGGGTGATTCTCCAAGAATCCTTTGCTCAGCCTGAAGTTGCCATCCTCACCTGGGTGGGGCCTTAGTTCCCAACAACTCTAAGATGTATTATCAGATTGGTACCACATCCCTTGAGGGTGAACTGGGATCCTGCTTCACGGTACACTGGTGTTTGACTGCCTTTCCTGTGTTCTGCATTCCCTCACTTTCCTAATTAGTGACTGCTTGGTTTGTCCTTTGGAACTCAGGGAAGGAGGCGGAAGTCTTTTCCCTGCAAACAAGAAATGGGGGACACAGAAAGGCTTTTGTGCCCAAGGGAGCCCCACTGGGCCCTGCTTGGTTTCACAACCCTGCACATATGGCAGGCCCTCAGGCAAAGGGTGTGGAGCTGAAATAAAGGCAGATGTGAGCACTACCCCAGGGAATTGTCTGACACCCTCCGAGGCAGTTCTCAGCCTGAGCTCCTGGATGAACATAAGCAGGAATGATGGGAAGCTAGAGGGGGCAGGAGGAGGGTGGGGTTGGACTATAGTTTAGATGGGTTGGTTTCCACGGTGCTTAATCATTTTGTAGGTGAAAACTAAGGCCGAGCATCTTTATAAAGTTACCCTAGCTACCAGTATGTGTGCTTTATGATCATTTCCTTCCTCTTAATTCTTTCCCCTTAAGCTGTGCTGAAAAAAAAAATTCACCAGGGCTAAGGAGGTCATGTTTCTCCCTCCCCTCCTCTCTGCTCTGTCTGACCTTCCAGGCTGCATGCTTATGACTTACCTCCTTTCCCCCAGAGCCAGGCAGTTCTGGGATGGCCTGGCTAAGCAAATAGTTCCTGTCTCACTCTCTACCACTAGGCCATGGGACACCTTTGAGTATGTTAGAAAAATGCACTCTTTGCTGAATCTGGATGTAGGCCCTACAGCAAAGTGCTCAGCTTGACTAGTCCACCAGCCCTCACTGAATCCCCTCGGCAAGAAGCCCTTGCACAGTGAACAACCTTCACACCTGTACAGGGCTTTACATCAATCTGTGTTATCATGCGATCTCTTACCATCTTGCTGCTGGGAAACCCGCAAGCACAATAGCTCCTGTTAATGAGTCTACCCTACCATTTGGTCTTTAGAGAATTTCTTCATCCAAATCGGTGTTTTCTTTAAAAAAAAAAAAAAAAAAGTTTTACCTTATTCTGGCTGTGCTGGGTCTTTGGTGGGGTGCGTGGGCTTCTTTTTGTGGTGGCTTCGCTTGTTACAGAACACAGGCTCTGGAGTGTCCAGGCTTCGGTGGTTGGGGCGCCGGCTTTAAAGCGCAGGCTCAGAAGTTGCGGCACACAGGCTTAGTTGCCCTGTGGCATGTGGGATTGTTCCGAACCAGGGACTGAACCCGTGTCCCCTGTGTTGGCAGGCGTATTCTCAACCACTGGACTACCAGGAAGTCCCAAATCGGTGTTCTCTTGGTGCAGATTTGAGGAACACTGAAAGATCTCGACAAGTACTAAGTAATTTGGGGGTGGGGGCCTTTGAACACACCTGCCTGGCTCTTTGGTAAATAGTTGGTACCCTGCTTCTATTTTACTCTCTTCATACTTGGCCATTTCCCCCCTATAGACACATGATAAGCAGATCTTATTTATTTTGATTGTATTCTCCCACTCTGTCTCCTAAGTTACCAGGATCTGCTGTTTCTTGACTGCTTGGCAATGTGCATTTTATTTCTTACTCCTAATTACTGTCTGGATTTACCAGTGTTTTTGTAGTGGGTTTAGAAAATTTTACTCTAAACCCTTAGAAACGTAATTAAAAATACAAACTGCTGGGTGGTAACCGGGAGCTCTGGCATGCAGGCCGTGTAACAGATGATAGCGGCCCGGACAAGCTCCTGGCTGTGGGTCCCTCTCCAAGTTCACCTGAGGGTCTTAACTCCCTGAGTGCTGATAAGGAAGCCAAAACTGAAGCTGGCATCTCAAGTATAATGAGCAAATTCTAGCAAAACACATTTCAAGTTTTGCAGAATGAAAGGATACAAGCCTTAAAACAGTGAAGTAAACAAACCAAAACTCTTTCTAAATATTTATTGCAATGTGAATCCTCTGGTTAATTAAGTTATGTTTTAAATTCCTTTTTAATGTTTGAAATTATATATCATCATGCTTCACCCTAGAGTACCACAGAATTCTTAGAATCAATCTGGCTACACATTCTTAGAACTGCAAATTGGGCTTTATCTCTTTAGAGTAGTTCTTGTCCTCAGCGCTGTTCATACTTGGGTCCAGTTAAATTTTGTTGGTGGGGTGAGGAGGAGGCTGTCCTGTGCCTTGTAGGATGTTCAGCAGCATCCCTAGCCCCTCCTCACGAGATGCCAGGAGTGTCCCATCTCCCAAGCTGTGACAATAATGTCTCCAGACATTACCAAATGTCCATGCCTCCAGATGAGAAGCACGGGGTTTATACTTTTCTCATACAACTTGAATGTCACTTTCTAGACTGAGCCCCTTCTATCCATCAGTTTTTTTAATTTGACACATATTTCACATTAGAATATGGACGCATTCTCAGCATTTGGGTCTCCCAGTTGTGTATTGCATACGACGAGAATCTGGTTTGTAGGGAAATGATCGGTTTTCTGTCTTCGTGTGCCTTGGGACTCTCTTCCTGTCCTGTGATGATGATGATGTGCTGGGGTGCCTGAAATGTTTCCTCTGGCCAGGAAAAGCCCCTTGGTATTCTGTCTTCAGCACACAGCTTCCTCAGGAGTTCGGGCATGGAAGGCCCCTTGGTGGTCAATCTAGTGACTGTATTTCTGGGCCATCGGTGTCTTGGGCATAAATTTTTGCAGATTCAGCACTGTGTTGTACTTCTGGGGTAATCATGAATATTTAAATGAGGATGCATATACAGCATCTAAATGTCATATTAAATATCTTCCAGTGCAGCAGTGATTTTCATTAGTTTTCTAATTTTCTATTGGTTCTTTGCAGAGCTGTACAGATTTGCACAGGTCATGAAGAGGACTTTATTTCAAATCATTAAATCATTGATTCAAATCTTAAATCATTAAGCACTTAAGAGCCTATAATAAACATACATGGTCTTCTGAGCTATGACCCTGGGCTGATAGAATAGCGAAAGGCACTCGAAGGTCATGTTACTTGAAGTTGGGAGAAGAGGGGTCTGGTTCCAGGTTTCTTTCTTTTTTTATTTTAAAAGAAATTTAATGTTTATTATTTTTATTTATTAACTATTTTATTTATACATCAGTTGATGTCTCTCTAGTTGTTTTGGTTGTCTAAAGCTGATTTTCTAGTCGATTCTTTAGGAAGGACTCGTGGGGATAATACCCCTGATTGGTTCCAGTTTTTAGACACATTGATAATGGGGCCTCAGTCAAGTTGCCTCCCTCTCTGAACCCCAGTGCTTTTTCTGTTAAATAAAGATGTTGGACTAGACAGACCACCTCTAAGGACTCTTCCAGCTGTAAGTGAAAATGAATGATTTTAATTAAAGTGATAATGAGCTTGGTATTTTCAAATATAATTAGATTGAGTCAGAGAGGTATCTTTTCTAAGAGGAGGGTTAGTGCTACAATATTAAAAAATTATATGTATTCCACCAGTGAAACTTTCAAGTAATGGATGTAATTAATGTTACCATGGAGAATTTGTGGCTGGAGAATCAAAGCTCTCTTTGCATCTTCTTCATTTGCAGTCTCTGCTCTGAAGCAAACATCTTTGGATGATATGTGTCTGGAGGCCAAGGATGGGACTCTTTCTCTCTGTGAATCTGGAGACCTGGGCACCAGTTCTAGCTTTCCTCTGTGATCTTGGGCAAGCCACTTTGTGTCTCAGGGCTCCATTCTCACTTTGATATGAGTAATTAAGCTTTGGTCCTGTGCAGAAACTATAGAAACTATTAACTTAGCAGGTGGGCCACTGCTGTTGTAGAAAAGCCTGCTTACAAGGTTGGCTCTTGGGTGGCACATGTGGGGACTTGACTAGTGAAGCACGCATATCACACTGTCTCTCAGTGATCAGAATGGCTCACTGAGCATAAACTGTCTGTACAAACAGTGTGGTTTATGCTAAGCACCTGCTTGCCTTCTGGGAGTCTGAGGTTTTGGTATCTGCTAACTTCCCAGGTGGCTCAGTGGTAAAGAACCCACGTGCCAATTCAGGAGACATAAGAGAAGTGGGTTTGATTCCTGGGTTGGGAAGATCCCCTGGAGGAGGGCTTGGCAACCCACTCCAGTATTCTTGCCTGGAGAATCCCATGGACATAGGAGCCTGGTGGGCTATAGTCCATAGTGTTGCAAAGAGTTGACATGACTGAAGCAACTTTGCATGCATGCACGCACAGACAGAAGTTATGTACAAGACGATCCCGATAAACTCCCCAGGTGCTGAGTCTCTAATGCACTTCTCCAGGAGTCAGGATTTCCCTTCTGTTTCCCAACTTGTTGCTGGAGGAATTAAGCACGTTCTTCTCCATCTGCCTGGGAGAGGACTCTGGAAGCTTGGTCTTCCCTGGAGTTCGCTCCAAGCACCTTTTCCCTTTGCTGATTTGACTTTGAGTAATTTTGCTGTAATCAGCCTTAGCTGTGAATATGACTAAATGCTGATTGCCGTGAGCCCTTCTGGGGAAGGGCTGCTGACATAGGTACTCTAAAACTCTTTCAAAGTCTATACAGTACCATTCTTTGGATATCTTTTTCCCATACTATAGGCTTTCCCCAGTCCTGAGCTGAGCTGGGAGACATCCCTCTGCTCTGTGGTTAAACCATAGCCTGAAAGTGAAAGTGAGAGCTGCTCAGTTGTTTCCTACCCTTTGCGACCCCGTGAACTATATTCTCCAGGCCAGAATACTGAACACTTTCCCTTCTCCAGGGAATCTTCCCAACCCAGGAATTGAACTGGGGTCTCCTGTGTTGCAGGCAGATTCTTTATCAACTGAGCTATCAGGGAAGCCCAAACAATAGCCTAGTTGGTTAGAAAATAAATACCAGTGAGAAAGGATCACTGCGAAGTGAGTTAACTAGGCAAGACCATTTCAGCCATCATCCTGTTAGCTGTGTGTTTTACATGTTGGTGCATCCTTCTCGTTGTTGAATTGGATATAGTTGGATTCTTAAGACTGAGGCTGTTTATAATTTGAGGGGAGCTTATTGTTTACAGAAATCCTCCTGAGAATCAGTTCCTAATTTATCTTTGAAGTGAAGCCAACACGAGTTGGGGAGTCTTATTTATTATTGTGTCCTGATTGAAAAAGACATTCATGTGTTGTAGCTGTCAAGATTGTTCCAGTTACAAGCAGGAGAGATCCCTCATTAATTTAAGCAAAGTAATTGAGAACACATTACCGAGTGCTGTTCGCTGGATCTGTGCCCTCACGTGATGTTGTTAGAATTCTGTTGTGCTCTCTCCTCCTGCCTCTTTCATTCTCTCTTCTCTCTCCTTTCTTTTGTGTCAGCCTCTTCTCAAGCCGACTCTCCAATATATGGTGGCCTTGAATTATCCCCAGAGTCTCAGCCATTTTAGTAGCAATTACCCTCAATGGGAAAGGGCAGATGTCCTCAAAAGAAAAAATTTATTTTACCTGTGCAAGGAGCAGAGTGAGCAAAAATAACTGTCTTATGTAAGTGGATCCCATATAACAGTTCCATGATGTCCACTAAATTGAGTCTATGGGGCCACTTGGTTGGTTGTGTCGTTAAGGACCATCACTGAATATGGGAATAAAATATGACTATTTTCCCTGATGGGTAATAAATGTATTAGAGGCTTGATATGGGCCAGGGGCTGGGCATTGTCTGGAATACCAGTCCCACCTACAAAGTCCCATCCCCTTATTATTATGCAAAGGAAACCTTCATTTACATGCATTTTTCAAGTGTTTTTTATATTAATTAACTGTTTACAGCTAAATTTTGACAGAACCCTGATTAAGATAATCACTTTACAATGTTCTGCTGGTTTCTCCCATACAATAGCATGAATTAGCCATAAGTATACATATATCCCTTCCCTCTTGAACCTCCTCTTTACCCCATCCCAGCCCTCTAGGTTGTCACAGGTTGAGCTCCCTGTGTTATACAGCACCTCCCATTAGCTATCTCTTTTACATATGGTAATATGTATGTTTCAATGCTACTCTTGCAATTTGTCCCATCCTCTCTTTCCCCCATTGTGTCCACAAGTCTGTCCTCTATGTCTGCATCTCTATTCCTGCCCAACAAATAGGTTTATCAGTACCAGTTTTCTAGGTTCTGTATGTACGTGTTAATATACAATACTTGTTTTTCTCTGACTGACTTCACTCTGTATAACAGGGACTAGGTTCATCTACCTCATTAGAACTGACTCATGCATTCCTTTTTATGACTGAGTAATATTTCACTGTTTATATGTACCTCAGATTCTTTATCCATTCATCTGTTGATGGACATCTAGGTTGCTTCCATGTCCTCAGTTCAGTTCAGTTGCTCAGTCGTGTTCGACTCTCTGTGACCCCATGAATCGCAGCACACCAGGCCTCCCTGTCCATCACCAACTTCCGGAGTTCACTCAAACTCACATCCATCGTGTCAGTGATGCCATCCAGCCATCTCATCCTCTGTCATCCCCTTCTCCTCCTGCCCCCAATCCTTCCCAGCATCAGAGTCTTTTCCAATGAGTCAACTCTTTGCATGAGGTGACCAAAGTACTGGAGTTTCAGCTTTAGCATCATTCCTTCCAAAGAAATCCCAGGGCTGATCTTCAGAATGGACTGGTTGGATGTCCTTGCAGTCCAAGGGACTCTCAAGAGTCTTCTCCAACACCACACTTCAAAAGCGTCAATTCTTCGGCACTCAGCCTTCTTCACAGTCCAACTCTCACATCCATACATGACTACTGGAAAAACCATAGCCTTGACTAGCTGGACCTTAGTTGGCAAAGTAATGTCTCTGCTTTTGAATATTCTGTCTCTGTTGGTCATAACTTTTCTTCCAAGGAGTAAGCGTCTTTCAATTTCATGGCTGCAGTCACCATCTGCAGTGATTTTGGAGCCCCCCCAAAAATAAAGTCTGACACTGTTTTCACTGTTTCCCCGTCTATTTCCCATGAAGTGATATACTAGCTGCTCTAAATAGGGCTGCTGTGAGCATTGGGGTACATGTATCTTTTTCAGTTATGGTTTTATTAGGGTATAATGCCTAGTAGTGGGATTGCTGGATCATATGATAGTTTTATTTCTAGTTTCTTAAGGAATCTCTATACTATTCTCCATAGTGGCTGTATCAATTTACATTCCTAACAACAATGCAAGAGGGTTTCTGAACCCTCATTCTTAGTAATAGCCAAAAAGGAAGTTGCTCTGCTTGAAATGAGGTTGGAGTGGACTGGGAGATCTGTATTATCCCTAAAGGCTGTAAACCTAGAGAGCCTAAGGAGTTCATTTTGAAAAACCCTGAGGTAGATGGGCCAGCCACGGTTAAGAGTTTGAAAATATTTCATTCTCTATCCTGATACATAGTTATGAGTTATTTATCAGCACTGAATGGAAATAAAGCTGGTCCTATCAGAAGAAATATTGTCATAGGATCAAGAAAAAGCCATGATTCCTCAGTTTTACTTTCTTCTGGGGAAATCAGCACTGATCAATCTTTGATTCATAACTCAGTATCACTGGGAGATTGTCCTGGTTCATATAAAATGCCAAACACACACCTCTCTACCTGTAAAATCCAACCAGTGCTCAGCACAGGCTCTTTGTCTCAGGGTAACTATGAGTCTTTGGCTAAGTGACATCATGGAGTGTCTATATTTCACATTCAAGGCTTGTATCATCCATGTTTGTTCTTGCGACTGAGCTAGGCTTCTCCTGTGAAGTTGTATTGATCGTGCGATGGGTCTGCTGATGTCTTTTTTTTTTTTTGCTGTTGTACTCTCTCCACTTTAGAATGCTCATGGGGCACATGTACAGCTGATGCATTTGTTGACTTAGAAACCAAACTTAAGATTTCTTTCCTTTATTCTTGTTTCTACCTTTTCATAGGCTATGACTATTCATGCTCAAGATTAATGAAAGCTGACAGTACTTTACTAAAACATAATAGACCTGGCTGACCCCCAAATATAACAGTTAACACAAGATTTCAAATACAGTGAAGTGAATCCTGTTTGTTGAGTAAATTGCCTTCAGTTCAGTTCAGTTCAGTCGCTCAGTTGTGTCCGACTCTTTGCGACCCCATGAATCGCAGCATGCCAGGCCTCACTGTCCATCACCAACTCCCAGAGTTCACTCAGACTCACGTCCATCGAGTCCGTGATGCCATCCAGCCATCTCATCCTCGGTCGTCCCCTTCTCCTCCTGCCCCCAATCCCTCCCAGCATCAGAGTCTTTTCCAATGAGTCAACTCTTCGCATGAGGTGGCCAAAGGACTGGAGTTTCAGCTTTAGCATCATTCCTTCCAAAGAAATCCCAGGGCTGATCTCCTTCAGAATGGACTGGTGGGATGTCCTTGCAGTCCAAGGGACTCTCAAGAGTCTTCTCCAACACCACACTTCAAAAGCGTCAATTCTTCGGCTCTCAGCCTTCTTCACAGTCCAACTCTTACATCCATACATGGCTACTGGAAAAACCATAGCCTTGACTAGATGGACCTTAGTCGGCAAAGTAATGTCTCTGCTTTTGAATATGCCATCTAGGTCGGTCATAACTTTCCTTCCAAGGAGCAAGCGTCTTTTAATTTCATGGCTGCAGTCACCATCTGCAGTGATTTTGGAGACCCCAAAAATAAAGTCTGACACTGTTTCCACTGTTTCCCCATCTATTTCCCATGAAGTGATGGGACCAGATGCCATGATCTTCATTTTCTGGATGTTGAGCCTTAAGCCAACTTTTTCACTCTCCTCTTTCACTTTCATCAAGAGGTTTTTTAGTTCCTCTTCGCTTTCTGCCATAAGGGTGGTGTCATCTGCATATCTGAGGTTATTGATATTGCCTTAGTGGCACCCCACTCCAGTACTCTTGCCTAGAAAATCCCATGGATGGAGGAGCCTGGTAGGCTGCAGTCCGTGGGGTCGCAAAGAGTCGGACACGACTGAGCGACTTCACTTTCACTTTTCACTTTCATGCATTGGAGAAGGAGATGGCAACCCACTCCATTGTTCTTGCCTGAAGAATCCCAGGGACGGGGGAGCCTGGTGGGCTTCCGTCTGTGGGGTTGCACAGAGTCGGACATGACTGAAGAGACTTAACAGTAACAGTATTCTAGTATAAATCTTATTTGAATCTCATTTTACTATTTTAAGTAATAAGAATGCTGAGCTCATGCAATTAACTACTTCAGATGTGATGGTGGCTTTTATATAAGAAAATATATGTGTTTTTTGTAGTTTTCTTAATTTTAAAAAATTTAAATTTTGTTGAAGTATAGCTGATTACAATGTTTTCTTAATTTCTGTTGTATAGCAAAGTGATTCAGTTATACATATATTTATAGATATTTCCATATTCTTTTCCATTATGGTTTGTCACAGGATATTGAATACAGTTCCATGTGCTATACAATAGGACCTTGTTTGTCCCGGAAAGTTTTCAACCCTTAACAGAGGGGGCAGTGTAGACAAGTGGAGTCCTAACCTTTTTCGCTACTGCAGAATATATTCTCTGACCTTTGTGTCTAGAACACAAAGTGAGTGTCTGGGACAGTTGTATGGTTGAGGATGTTTGTATTTGGTGCTCCTTCTCTTGATTCTCCATCACCATCATCCCCAACTAGGAAGGCAATACTTTGTTGCAATGGGAAAAATGTGCTGTCTTGGAGCCATTAATTTTGGGCAGTCTCTGACCTGCATTTTTACTTTGTTGCTGTTGTTGCTATTCAGTCACTCAGTCATGTCCAACTCTTTGTGACCCTATGGGCTGCAGCATGCCAGGCTTACCTGTTCTTCACTATCTACTGGAGTTTGCTCAAACTCATGTCCATTGAGTTGGTGATGCTATCCAACCATCTCATCCACTGTCACCCTGTGCTCCTGCCCTCAGTCTTTACCAGCATCAGGGTCTTTCTCAATGAGTCATCTCTTCACCTCAGGTGGCCAAAGTATTGGAGCTTTAGCTTCAGCATCAGTCCTTCCAATTATTCAGGTTGATTTCATTTAGGGTTGACTGGTTGGATCTTCTTGCAGTCCAAGGGACTCTGAAGAGTCTTCTCGAACACCACAGTTCAAAAGCATCTTTGGTGCTCAGATTTCTTTATGGTCCAACTCTCACATGCATACATAACTGCTGGAAAAAACATAGCTTTGACTATATGGACCTTTGTCAGCAAAGTGATGTCTCTGCTTTTTAATACACCATCTAGGTTTATCATTGACTTTCTGGATGTTGACAAATAGTGGGTCTAAGTGATTATTTTTTCTTTTCTTTTGTTTGTACCATGCAGCCTGCAGGATAGTTCCTCAACCAGGGATGGAAGCCTGGCCCTCAGCAGTGAAAGCAGAGTCCTAATCATTGGACCACCAGGGAATTCCCTAGATGATTTTTAACTGGAGAGTGGGCCCAGGTGGTCTAAAAAGTCAAAGCCTAGCAACTCTAATCTCCATCTGCAGAGCCTTTTTGGCCAAATCCAGTGTAAGTGTGCGATGGCACATAACTGTAGTAACTGATCTGCAGTGACCATATCAAAAGTGGTTAGGCTTCTTTCTTTGGTTTTGGTGAATGAACCTTGGAAATGCATGTGGGTACATTAAGTATAAGTACAGAGTAAGAAGCCAAAAGGATGTACAGTGGAATGAGAGCATCCTTTCAACTTCACGTTTGCAGTACCCTTCTGAGGTCATTATCATCTGCAGTTTGTTGTGTAACTTCTCTGATATTTTATCCATTTATGTATGCATTTATTTCTGTACCATACAATCTATTACTTTGTGTTATTGACTCACTACATTTTGCAGCATTACAAACTTTTTTCAGAGAGCTTAATGAAAACATCTCATAGAATGAATGTGTGATAATTTATTAAATCACTCCCTTCGAAATGGATACCTAAGTGGTTAATGTTTTGCTCTTTTACATCTGTAATAAATACTCTTGTATATATTCTTTCAGGAACTATGGCAGTTCAAGTATAGAGTATATTTCTCACCATATAACTGCTGGGTTCAACGTATGTGTAGCTTACATTTTGCTAAACATTTCCAAGTTTTCCTGTTGAAGAGATTTTCCCATGATATTGAATGAGAGGATTTGTATCCTATGCCCTCACCAACACTCAGCTTTTAAAACATCCTTTTATTTTTGCCCTTCTAATAGGTGAAATAGAACTGATGTTTTCTTGTATTCAATATTTTTGTCTTATGTTTATTGTCTGTTTTAAATTCATTTTTCTGAAGCTGCTTGTTCCTGTCCTTTTTTCACTTATCTTAAACTTAAAAAAAGTAATTTTTATTGGAGTATAGTTGCTTTCCAATGTGTGTTATATTCTGCTGTACAGCAAATAGGACCAGTTATACATATACATACTCTTTTAGATTCTATTCCCATGTAGCTCATTACAGAGTATTGAGTGGAATTTCCTATGCTATACAGTAGGTGCTTATTAATTATCTGTTTTATATATAATAGTATGTATATGTCGGTCACAATCTCCCATTGTATCTCGCCTTTTCCCCTTCAGTAGCCATAAGTTTGTTTTCTACATCTGTGACTCAATTTCTGTTTTGGAAATAGGTTCATTTGTACCGTGATTTTTTTTTTTTTAAGGTTCCACATATAAGCAATGTCATAAGATATTTGTCTTTCTCTGTCAGACTTACTTCACTTAGTCTGACAATCTCTTAAGTCCATCCATATTGCTGCAAATGGCATTGTCTTATTCTTTTTTATGGCTGAGTAATATTTCGTTATAAATGTACCACATCTTCTTTATCTATTCCTTGGACTTAAAAAAAAATGCTGATTTATAAGTATTCTTGTGAAAAAATGAAGTATAATAGATACACATTAGAATGTCCTGATCAAAATTATACAGTTTAAATTTTCATGAAATGAACACATGTGTGTAACCACCACTCACACTCACTCATCTTTCCACCTGAGAATCCCTTCTCCTGCCCTCTCCCAGGCATTGCTCCCTGCCCCAGGGGTAACCACTGTCCTGAATTCTACCACCATACATTGCTTTGTCTGTCTTCAAAGTTATGCAAATAGAATAATAAATAGATCATCTGTCCAGTGAATGCTTTTTGTGTGTGTTCTTTTCCATCTCATCATTATTTGTTGAGACTCATACATGTGACTGTGAGTAGCTGTAATTTGTTTATTGTCACTGTTGTGTGGTGTTCCACTGGATGAATATACAGTACCAGCCACTTATCCACTCTCCTGTTGACTATTTGGGTTGTTTACAGTTTTGACAGTTAGGAACACTGCCACTGGCAACGTTTGGTAAGCGTCTTTTGGTATCCCTATGTGTGCATTTCTCTTGGGCACAGGGGACTAGGATGACTGGGTCATAGCGCACAACTAGCTTTTATAGATACTGGCAGCCAGTTTTCTGAAGTGTGCCAATTTACATTTCTACCAGCAGTTTTTAAGAGTTCCAGCTGTATCATATCCTTACTAACATTAGAAATGGTCAGCCTTTTTTTTTTTCTTTTGTCGTGGCATCTTTCTGTGGGTTTTAATTTTATTTTCCTGGATGACTAACAAAGTTGAGCATATTTTCGAATGTTTATTGGTCACATATCCATCATCTTTCATGAGGAGCTTGCTTAAGTCTTTTGCCCATTTTCCTAGTGGCTTGTTTTTCTCTTTCCTATTCATTTGTTAGACTTAACGTATTCTGGATTCAGGTCTGCTAGTAGTTATCAGTGTTATAAATATCTTCTACCCTGTGGCTGTTTTGCTCATTTAATAAGGTCTTTTCATGTAGTTTAATTTAATGATCTTTCCCTTTATGATGAGCATATTTAAGTCCTATTGAAGAAATTGTTTATTGCCCACAAGATTATGAAAATATCCGCCCATATTATATTTCGGATATCTCCTATGTTATCATTTACTTAGCATATTTATATCTATAGCTCATCTACAGTTGTGTTTTGTGTATGGTGTGAGGTAGGGTCAATGGCCCAGTACCATTTATTGAAAAGACCTTCCTTTCCTCCACTGTACCTTAGGATACCTTTATTGTCACCCTATATGTGTGGATCTTCTTCATTCTGTGATCTTTTTGTTCATCTGTGTGTCAGTACTATTCTATCTTAATTATTATAGCTTTGAAATAAATTTTGATATCTGGTAGTGACTGTCTTCTGTGTTGTTCAGTACTATCTGACTATTCATGACTCTTTGCTTTCTACTTAAACTTTAGAATCAGTTTATCAATTCTCATTAAAAAACTGCTAGAATTTTGATTGCTAATAGTAACTCTTCTAATCCACAAGCATGGTATGTCTCTCCATGGTGTGCTTACTCTAATTTCTCTCAGCAATGTTTTATTATTTTTCTTGGTAGAGCTCTTATGCATTTTTATAAGCTTCCCCTCTAGATATTTGATTTTTATGCTATATCTTTAAAAATTGTATCTTCTTACTATCTGGTATAGAAATAACTGGTATTTATTTGTGCATTGACTTAATGTCTGGTGGCCTTGCTAAATTATCTTCTCATTTCCCTTTGGTTCCCTGGTTCTGTCTGCCAGTTTGCCATACATCCCTGTCCTAATATCTGGGGATGTTTGCAGAGCTGCACTCAGCTTTGAGTACCTTTTCTTTGTACATTTTCCATCCAGTCTCAGTTGCAGGGAGCATCTTCCTGCTTTGTGAGCAAGAGAAGACTGCATGGCTGGCAGTGGAACCTCTGCTCCTTTCCTTGAAGATGCCATTGATTTCCCAGTTGCCTGAATCTTGTACCAGTGCTTTCTAAGCAACTGTTTTGGTCTCACCTTCTTTGCTCTCTGGTGTGTGAAATGTGGGAAAAGGGATCAGGCGTGGATGCTGGGGCTCACTCCAAAACTTGCTGTTGCTTGTAAGGGGTCATCAGTTGTATCCTGATGATTGTACTATTGAACTGAGGAAAACTCTGAGCTCTGCATAAGATTTGATTGAGGTGTATTATCAGCTCTCAGCACATCCTTCTGTATTCCTATAATGTAAGCTTTAATGTATTTGATAGATGCATTAAATTTACTCTTTAAATTTGGGGTTTGGGTTGGTCATTTCTGAGTGTCTCTGGTCGTTATCTTCTTTCTCTAGTTTTCCTTGCTCCATGCTGCTTTGGTGGGTTTTATAGAGGACAGTGGTAGGGAAGGAGAGGAGAAAAGTCCTTTTTCTACCTTGTTTAACTTTTATTCTGAGTGGTAATGTTAATGGTTTTCTAATGACTTTGATTCCGCTCAATTAAGGACATATTTTCCATCACCATTTTTTTTTAAGCCAAGTCTTTAAAGTCTTATTCAGTGCATTCTTCTTCCCCACAATATGTTGTTTTCTAAAAAAGTTGTATTAGCATTACCAAAGTCCAGTGTGTGGTGTGGTGTCATAGGTGCTGGACTAAGGGGCATCTTAAGTCATCTGACAAGGCTGGACTTGGGTGGCAGGATCTGTCCCCTTGCCAGCTCTCATTGCCCATAGCATTAACTTTTGATTAATCCTTGCATGTTAAATTAACAACCAGATATTATTATTAGGTTTAGGGATTTTGCAAGCATTTATTGCTCAGTGAGCATTTATTAAGCAGCCACTATGGGCTGGTGCTTTCACAGACCCTGGGGATAGAAAGTTGAATACTATGGAATGAGCCTGACTTCAGGTTTTCACAGGCTGGTTGGAAAACCAGGATCTCTTCTGGGTGGTGAAGGGTGAGGGCCGCGGGGACAGGGGCTTTGGGTGCCAGAGGAGAGATGCTAAGCCAGCTAAGAAATAATGGTTTGAGAATGAGCATTCAAGCTTCCAATTTCTAGCAACCACACCCAAACAGGGGCTTCCCAGGTGGTGCTAGTGGTAAAGAATCCACCTGCCAGTGCAGGAGATGCAAGAGACACAGGTTCGATTCCTGGGTAGGGAAGATCCCCTGGACTAGGAATGGCAACCCACACCAGTAAGCTTGCCTGGAGAATCGCATGGACCGAGGAGCCTGGCGGGCTATGGTCCATGGGATTGCAGAGTCAGTCATGACTGAGCAGAGCAGACACTCAAACAATAGTCTAGAGACAACAAACTGTCAGGGTTCTGTTTTATGAAACTCTCCCACCTCTGTTTTCTGTTCAGTGAATGCTTTATTTATGAGGCAAAAAGTAGTGGCATTCTGTCATGAAGGGATAGTTAGGACTTTAGAGGCATGGTTTATCAAATCACTGGGCAAGTCATGGCTTGCCCAGCTCATCACAGCAGTGAATGGCACATAGTATATGCTCAATAAGTATTTGTTTATTGAATGAAGGAAGATTAAGGAGCTCAGGCTGCTCTGGTTGTTCTGGAGAGGGTTGCAGGTTAGGGTCTGAGTATCGTCTGAGGACCCCTGGCCAGGCCTGTCGCCCACAGGCAATAGAGCTGTGCTGGCATCCCAATAACCAAGGCACAGGGGGCGGGAGTAGAATCATATGTAAGGGGGATTGTTAGAAACATGCGGGTGATGTTCCCCAAGAACCCAGCTCCTCCCCTTAGTTCTGGCAAGTGAGCACTTTGGAATGAATGTAGCAACAAGTGAGGGTTGATGGGTTCTGACAACAGTCTGTAAGTGATCATCAGAGTGGGTAATTGTGTTTCCAATAGCTCTTCTGCCTGTTTATTCCTGGTTTGTAGAAGAAGGAAAGTGAAAGTGTGCTGCTGAAGAAACTCTAGCTTGAAAAACTGGGCTCTGGGCTCTTCATCCCTGAGCTAGTGCTTCTTGTGCCTAGAACCCCTGAGAGCCTCTCAAACCCTGGTTTCTCCCTGTTAAGTGGCAGTTGTCCCATTCACATTCTAGGAAGACTGACTCCCACTCTGGGATAGGGGTGAGTGCCTTTCATGCTACATTCATTGAAGCAGAGAGAATGACCATCTGTTGCGTGTTGGAAGGAGCGAGATGCCCTGGTGCAGGGTGGAGACTCCTTGGGTTGTTTTCATTCTGGCTTCTTTTGAATATGTGTGTACTGCTTATTCTGTCTGGCTCTTGACTTTCCGAGTTCAAGACTATTCTGGCTCTTCCCATAGCCCTAGAGTTTTGCTCTTTCCAGATGCTTCCCATTCTCCTTCAGGGAATGGGCCTTACAGAGGCTGCTTTCTCTGTGCCGCCCTGCAGAGTGCAGGCTGCCACTCCTGTTTGCTAGGGGCATGGCTGCTTGGCCACCCGTCGAGGCCTCTCTGCATGTGGAATCCTAGTCCTGTCTGCTCTCTCCCTGAAGACTCTGTTCTCTGCAAGTTGGAGGTAAGGGGAAGGTATTATTTCAATCAACCAATCAACCTGAGTGTTTTCATGTGTTCAGGCAGTGATTTGGGTATGTGAGAGACAGCAAGGAACAAAAATGAAAAGTCTACAGCCTTTGTGGTGCTTACATTCTAGTGGGTGAAAGGGGCAAATGGTATACAGTATTCGTAAATTAGTAAATGGGATGGTGTGGTAGATGTATGTGCTCTGGATAAAGGAACCCTAGAGCCTGGTAAAGGGAAGGTTGCAGAATTAAGTAGGGAAGTCAGGACAGGCCTACAAACTGAGCTTTGAGCAGAGACCTGAAGGCAATGAGGGACTGGACCAGTCGGATTTTGGGGTAAGAATACTCTGGGTGGACGTACTAGCTAGAACCCAGGCTTGCAGGAGTGTGCCTGGCTCAGGGGAGGTCAGTGAGCAGGTGCAGCTATAAGGGGAGGAGGTCAGCGCATGAGGCCTCATCCATCATAAGGACCTAGGCCTTTCCTGGCCGTGGGGCAGGTAGAACCACTCTGGCTGCATGTTGAGAATGGGCTGGGGCAGAGGTGCAGGCAGGGGGACAGTTAGGAGGATGTGAGAAGTCCAGGCAAGACACTTTGGGATTTTCCTCCTGTTATAAACCTGAATGCAAGTGCATCGTTTACAGCAAAGCTGCCCAGGTCACCATCAAATGACATTCCCCGCCCCGGAGCAGTAGCTCAAGAGCAGTGATTTCTGACGTCTTCATGCACATTCTTGCTGTGGGTCACACCAGTTACTGTGCGAGGGGGGTGGGGGAAGGAGCTTTACGGCTACTTTCTGTGCATGACTGCCTGTTTCTGGGTCACGTGGAAGAAAGAGAGAAACCTTCATAGTCATTTCTGAGGTCTTGGCAAGGACTCTCTGCAGATAGGCAGAGCCCTGGACGCTGGGTGGTCAGTGCCCATGGCCTGACGGGGCTAACGAAAGCTTCTCAGATTCCAGGGAAGATGAAGCTCTCAAAGAATGGTGTAGGCTTTGAGAACTGACCCATGATACAGCTTTCTGTAATTTGCCAAGAGCCACACCTGACACTGGAGATGTCAGACGCTAGTGTTCGTGAAGCCCACGTGAATATTTAGCAGGCATTTTGCTGGGTATTGCAGGCATGGGGATGACACTGCTATCTCTTCCCTTAAGCTGCTCAGGGCTACACCCTCAAGCCTGCCTGGTCAGCTACATACACAAAGGGGCCAGTTGAGCGAGGCCAGCCAGGTCCAGTGCTGAAGGAAAGACAGCTGCCCAAGAACACGTCCTGTCCAAACGCAGCACTGGCTCTGCTGAAAGGGACTGCTCAGCACCAGCAGATCTCGGGTTTTTGAGACAAGCCAAAAATTCAGGTGGTTTTTTCCATTCCTTCCTTCCCTCCCTCCCTCCCTCCCTCCCTTTTCTTTTCCTAATTTGTGAAGTCTCTCAATTAAAAATTTTCATATTTCTGATACTTGAATCATACTATGTGGGTTGAACAAAAACTTCTAAGTTTCATCCTCAGGTGGCCCTCTTGCAGATGCTGGTCTAGACAAAGTACAAGGTTGTTACTGTGCTGCCACTGAAGATGAGTAGCTGAACAGGTTCAGTAGTGTTGTTGATTTGTTTTTCTAACTGCGTTCCCTCTTTGCCATCAGTGATGACTGAATTCAACATCCTGTCACTCATTTTTGGTAGTACGTTATATTCTCGTTTGAGTGGGAGGGAGCGTCTGAAAGCTGTCCGAGGTTCTGTTTAAGTGAGTCAGAACATCAGTCAATTTTGTCTCCTCCTGCTGCCTAGATTGCAGCCAGGATGATGAAATTGCATGATGGAAAGATGGGTTCACAAGTCGAGTTAGTTCCATGGCTGTGGGTGAGGTGGTTGCTAGGCATCTGAGTGACAGAGGTGGTCTAATTAAAGTGGGATTGATTTATTAATGGAGCTTTACTGGGTACATAATTTAGCAACTCAGAGGTGTTATGGGGCCTGGGGTATTACTAAAAGAGTGCTAAGACTCAAGACAATTATTGCCTGGCTTTGGTGAGAATGACAGCTGGGTCCGCATTGTTGGTTAAATTTGGCCTGCAGTTGAAATGGCCTTCTTTGTTTCATCCTTGAGGGGCTCCAGGCCTTGACCCTCAGTTGCCTCGCTGGCTCTCTCATCTCTCTGCATTTCCAAGGCACTTTGTCTGCTCCTCCCAAAGCCCCTCTGGGAGCCCACCGCTCCTGCTGCTTACTCAGCTGCATGATTTGCATGTGGTTTGGTCCTGACAATGGGTTGCCTGGGTCTGATCCATTTTCCAGCTGTCCTTCTGTTTGAATTGGAGTTTCCAGCTGAAGTGATTTCTGGCCTGAGTGGGATTTATTTAAAGAAGGTCTGGGCTTTAACTAGACCTGTATAAATATTTATTTAGGACTTCTGTTGCGTGTGTGCTTCCGGGAGTGTAGCTCTTATTACCCCCTTGACATGTCAATGAAAAGAGTGTAGGACACACAAAAACTAGGGAGGCTGGAGGTCCCTTAGGGGCAAAGTGACATTTTGCTTGTGTCCCTGGCCTGTCTGCCCCCACTGTGCTTCTGAGAACTCTTTGGAGGCATTTGCAGGCTTTTCATGTAGGTGATTTGGCCTTGGGGAAATGGGTTTCAGAAACGGAGACATAATGAAGATGTGTATGGTAGCTTGCGTTCCTCTTAACCAGAAGCTCGTGTGTGCTCATGAGCTCACAATGCCACCTGCTCCCTGGTGTGCATCGTAAATCTGATTTCTGCTGCATTGTTACAAGTTGGGTAACTTTTCCCTCAAATAAAAAGTATTTCTTTTTCTAGTTTGAATGGATGTATAGGCTGTTGGTGGAAAATATAGGCAGTACAAAGAGGTAGAAAGAAATCTACTCAAATATTCCCACCCACCAAAGATTAACTGCTGTTATCATTTGATGGATTTTTTAAATAAAAGTTGTTTTCAGTGCATTTCAGTGTGTAAATGGACAGTATCACATATATCATTTTGTTGCTTACCTTTTCTACCTATTCCCAACAATAAGGAGATCTATTATCTCACATAGCTCCCCTCTTACTCCCTTTTGTTTCAGACCAAATGGCCTCATACATTCCAGGTACTCCACCTCAGGGCCTTTGCACTGACTCTTCCCATTATCTGGACGTTTTTTCATCTAGATGACTGTGTGGCTCACTCCCTCACCTCCTCCAGATCTCTGTTCAAATCTCACCTTCTCAGTGAAGCCCCTTCTGACCTCTCCGTTCAGTTTGCATCTGTACCAGCCAGGGGGCTTCCTTAGTGGCTTGGACGGTAAAGAATCTGCCTACAATGCAGGAGACACAGATTTGATTCCTGGGTCGGGGACATCCCCTGGAGAAGGGAATGGCAACCTACTCTAGTATCCTTGCCGGGAGAATTCCACGGACAGAGGAGCCTGGTGGGCTACAGTCCATGGAGTCGCAAAGAGTTGGCCATGACTGAGTGACTAACACTTTCACTTTTCAGCCAGAACTGCTCCTGACCTGGGCCCATTCCTTTCCCATGACACCAGTACTGATGGCACTCAATACACCAGCTATTTATTATCAATATTATTATTCTTTCTTGTATGCTAAAATAAGCATTAGCCAGCAGTACACTTGCAAAACATTTTTGAACAGCTATATATATAGCTTATTCTTTAGATGGATCATTCTTTAATCATTACCCTACTGCTGGATATTTAAATTGTGTCCAGCGTTTTGTTATTATAAATCATGCAAACCTGCTATGAACCTTTTGGTAGAAGGTGTTTGTCCATTGCTTAGGCATTAAAAGAGATTTTTGGAAAGGGATGATTTGGGTCAAGATGTATTATATCCAGTGATACAAACTCAACTCAGACTGGCTGAAGTGGCTTTGGTTCGTTATCTTCATATCCGCTTTCCTCTGTGTTGGCCTCATTCTAAGCTGGCCTTCATCATTGAGGGCAAAATTGCTGCTGGCAGCCCCTGTTCTCCTGCTGCCAGCTCTGTGTCCCCTCTTAGATAGAGAGACATCCTCTTCCCAGTATTTTCAGCAGAGTCTCAGGACAGGTTCTCACTGGCTCAAATTGAATTGTGCCATCTTTAAATCATTAACTTTGGCCATGGGACAGGGGTAGGCTAGAGTGGGGGTCATGGTGACATCCCACCCAAACCCTATAGTCTGAGGATAGGTGACCTCCTGTTTCCCAGAGGGAAACAGGGCCCTTCTACCCAAATGGGGAATGGCTGCTAGGCAGGCCCCAAGCTACAAATCTTCATTTGACTTAGGAACATCCTAAGGACTCTGAGTCTTAATATATTAAAAAAAAAAAGAAAAGAAAGCAGGGAAAGTGAGAGGAGCCCGCTGCTATGTGTGTGTTTCTGGGTGTGTAAGGTCAGCCTAATCAGATGGCAGCCTGCTTTCACTCTCATTACGGGAAGTGAGAGGTGGGGAGTCGTCCAGGTCTCAGCTCCTTAGGGAATGAGACTCGGTGGCCTGTAGGTAGTACTGCCTCCCTGAGTGCATGGTTCAGTGATGAATGTTAGAGACAGTCTCTGAATGTGAGGTGCAGAAACATTGCTGAAAATTTCCCCACTTTCCCCACTGGTACCAGTGGTATCCAGATGAATTTGGAGGCTGCTGACAGTTGGAATCTGTAGCCAGGATTCATTGTCTGTACAATTTTGTATCAAATTGTAATGTGGAGACAGGTTTGGAGTGAAATAGAAAAGAATAGCTTTATTGCTTTGCCAGGTGAAGGGGGATACAGCCAGCTAATGCCCTCAAAACTGTCAATTCCAACCTGGAGTGGGTAGTGAGGAGTTTTATTGCAGTGGTTCAAAGAGGAAGGCGTGATCAGCTCATGGACATTCTGTGATTGGTTGGTGGTGGGGTAATAGGGAGCATAATCAACCTTCTGGTCCTTACTGGTCTGGGCTGTGAGTGCTTGTGGACAGCATGCAGTTAACTTCTCCCACCTCATGGGAGTTTCAGTATATACAAAACTGCTAACAGATCCCTGGAATAGGAAATGGCAACCTGCTCCAGTATTCTTGCCTGGGAAATCCCATGAACAGAGGAGCCTGAAGGGCTACAGTCCATGGAGTCACTAAGATACTGCTATGTATAGATCCCTTGAGAGGGAACCAGGATCCTGTTGTAAAGCCTGCACTTTTGTTCCTTGGCTGCTCCTCCCTTGTCTCTACATCCCCTCTCTTCCCTTATTAGAATCTGCTGTTTGGAACCTGGGGAAGGCCTGGGAGGCTGAATGAAGCCTGTTTCCTGCAAACAAGAAAACGAGTGACGCAGAAGGGCTTTTTATGCAGGGCCCTGCTCAGTTTCAGGTGCTCTATTCAGGAGCAGCTGCAGTATTAAACAGCCTCACGCCACGTGCTGAGAGCCACAGAGACTTCATTACCTTCAGCTGGACCTCTGCGTCAACCAAGAACAGCCTTCCTAGGAGAGCTTTGCCCTTGCAGTGGGGTTGGACCTTGGCAGCTTGCAGCTTTTGGTGGATCTTTGCTGGCTTCCCAGCTCCCCTCAGCCAGGTAGACGTGGGCTGCAGGGCCACCTCCCTGTACTCTCTGCCTCGGTGGATCATTCTGGCCCAGGACGTCTTCAAATGGAACTCGTTCCGAGTGTGAGGGAAGTTGAAAATGCCATGATGAAAACCCCACAGGTGGCTCTCTTTCTGTGGGAGCAGGGGCTGTCTAAACCAGTTCCACCTTTGAGGCCCTTCTTATCCCAGAGCTAGAGTATGTCTTGCCCAGTTATGGCTCCCCACACTCCCGCCCCCACCAAAAGTCATTTACTCTTCAGAAACTCTTGAAAAGCTGACTGCTCTCTTCCACGGGGTCCTCTGCTAATGACTATTTGCTGTTCTGTCATCTCAAAAGCTTGGGGATTGCTCCCACAGGACAGCTGCCAGAGCTGTGGCCAAGTGGAGGGCCCTTCAGTGCACCCTCAATTCCCCACACAATCTTCAGCCTTTCTCATCTAGAAAATTAGATGGAACCAATTTAGAAGTAAATGGGACATGGGAATGCCTTCCTTCTCTTCAGGACTCTAGATGGTCCTGGAGCCCTCCTGCTCCTATTTTCCTTGATGCATGGGGGTGTAGAACAACATAAAGATTTCACTTGTCCTGTCCATGATTCATCCACTGGGCACGCTTAAGCCACACAAACAGAATTTTCCAGTATAGTTCTGAAAGTACATGATATCATGGGCCTTGACTGCCATGGAGTCAGGGAAATCCCCTTCAGTGGCTGTATCCTTTGCTGGATTCTAGAGTCTCTGAGACAAGGTTCCTTGTGTTTCTTAATAAAATCAAGTGGGTGTCAACTTTGAAATCTGTAACTTGTGGAGCCCTATGTCAATGTCACAGGTGTGGAGACCTATAGAAAGGTCACAGGACAAAAATCTCTGGAATTAACCAGGTTTCATAGCAACTGTTGCCATGAGCCTCCTGATCTAAACCTGCCAATTCCTTGACCCCATATTAGGTAAGATACCCACTCTATTTAATCTGCCCTGGTGTCTCAGACAGTAAGGGAATGGCAACCCACTCCAGCATTCTTGCCTAGAAAATTCCATGGACAGAGGAGCCTGTGTTTATACCCCAGGCCTGTCTCTCTGCTCCTCAATCTGTGTAACAAACCATGGCCAACCCAGCTCTGATGTTTCCAAGTTTCAATTCCAACAGGGTAAATTGACCAACTAGAATCCCAGTCTCAATTATTCGTTTATTTTTTAGTTGGAAACTTTACTAGAACACTTGCCAATCACGTGTCCCAATTATCTATAAAAATCAAGTCAGTAGTTGATTGCTTATAACATTCAAAGGGGCTTTCCTGGTGGCTCAGTGGTAAAGAATCTGCCTGCCAATGCAGGAGACTCATTCAGTCTCTCGGTCGAGAAGATCCCCTGGGAAAGGAAATGCAACCTACTCTAGTATTCTTGCCTAGGAAATTCCATGGACAGAGAAGCCTGGCGGGCTACAGTCCATGGGGTTGTGAAGAGTTGGACACAACTTAGTGACTGAACGACAACAGCAGCATTCAAAAATCCATCAAATTGTTGCTAGGCAAAGAAGATAGGTATATTGACATACTAGATTAGGTCTACCAGGAACTTGGTCAGAGTTGGGGGAAATGAGTACTTAGTGTATTTATCAGCTACATCCTTTATAACAATAAAATTCTTAGATTCTATTTCTGCTACACAGAGGAATTCCTTGTACATAGAAAATGAAATATGTTTGGGTTGCCTTGGGTTGGATGACCCCCACTCTGTGGCTGAGGGCAGGAGTACAAAGCCCAATATGGCTGCCTGGGGTTCATGTGGATAAGCATAGAGCAGCTCTCAGAGAAGGGACATGTGCTGAGTTGAGTGGGAGTCCAGAGGGATGTTGAGTTCCATGCTCTGTATCCACACCTTCCTTATTCCTGAGTGAGTGCTTGTAACACCTGTGCCTGGAACAATCCACTTCACAGCCTTGCTGACCCTCGGGGTTGGGTTTCATTCTTTATTAGTGAGTGGGCATGTGCTTGTTTAATACGGCTTTTGCCTGGAACCTTGCATTATTAAGTCAAATTGAGAACTGTCTTGGAAGCTGTACGTGGTTTTGGCATAGAACAGATCACAGAATCAGACAAAAGTGCTACCCAGTCAACTTGCCCCCCAAAAGGTAGATTGGTTTTTGAGTATGGATGAAATATGTCTTAATTATAATTGTGGCACCTACTTTTGTAGAGATCTCTTGTTTAAGATAATTTATTCTTGTTTTCCTAAACAATTTTATTGAGGTCCACACTGGATTTTAAGCTCTGGAGGGCAAGAGATTTTTTTTCAACTGTGCTAGCAATGGTGTGTGTATCAGTAAATACCTTATTATGAGAACAGTTCAGATGGTTACAGTTTCACTTTCAAAGTTTAGTATGGTTCCTAGCCCTCTATTCCCAGTTGTTAAATTCTCAAGAGTCTCAGCAGTCATTTGATTGACAATCACTTGAGCATTTTCATTCAGAAGCTGGCCCTTTGGTGCTTCAGGGTACACTGGGAAGGGAGGTCCTTGAAAGTGAAGTCTGGAATCTTTTCATATCACTCTTGAATTTTTTTTTGAAATTCTCAGATATGACAAGTACAGTTAATTTTTAATTTCATTCTCATAGAACTTTTCCAGTGATGTTTAAAAGGCCATATCAAATATATGAATACTCTCACAAATGAGAGAAAATATTCACAAGATTTTAAATATTCTGAATAATATTTTCTTTCTTTTTAGCTGTCTCCGTTATGAGGTACAGCGCCTCTGCTTTTGGGTTTGCAGTAAGTAACCTGAAATGTACTTTTATGAAGTTTTGCACGTTTCTCCCGGGCCCACAAATCTCATGCTGGGGCCTCTGATTTAAGAGGGTGGTTAGCAGATAGAGAGCATGACAAACATACGTTTTATGGAAGTCGCTTCTACAAACAATTATAATTTGATAGAAATAAACTGCAACGACAGTGTATAATTCTCAATAGCCGATCAGGGCCACCATGTTTTCTGCAAATCCTTGAGAGGATTTTTTTTTTAAAGGGTTTAGCCCTTTCCCCAGCCACTTAAGGTTGTAGGTTTGAAAATGGGCACATACTGAAGTGAAGCATTTGCTGGTGTGGGCAAAGGTAATGTGAGTTAAGATGGGGCTGCCGTCAATAGCATGTCAGTCTTCAGCCAGACTAGGGGTACCCTGGTTTCTGAACCTGCTTCCTGATGGGAGTTGGTTAGAGAAGATGGGTCTCAGATACTGAAAACTTGGGTAAAGTCTCCCCACATCTTCAAGAGAGCATTAGTGCTTGTAGTTTTCCAGACGAGAAGTGGGTTGGCGTGAGGTGACTCATGCAGAGAAAGCTCATTTCAATAGCTCTCCTGCTTCGGGGCTTCCTGTACCTGATGGCATGTGTTCCCTGTTCCCAAAGCCACTTTTCCTGTTGTTTTGAGGACTTAATGTTTTGAGGCTGGCAGATTCTTTTCAGAATCTTTTGAAAGGTGTGGACTGTCTCTCCAGAAATTACACACATGTCACCCTCCTACCCTGCTCACCTCTCTCACTCACACTCCTCTCTCCTTCCCCTCCTTTCCTCACTCTCTTCTTACACATTCACTTGTTCATTCGAACAAATGCATTGGTTTTTGTATCCAATTTCACAGTGTTGGCAGACTTCATGGAGCACCCTGGGTGACCCCACCCTCACTGCTGGACCCCAGGTAGAACAGTCCTATTGAGAGCCAGAAACACAGAGTCCTTGGGCCAAATCCTTTGCTTGGGATGTACAGGAAAATGCTGAAATTATCTTGCCTGCCCTGGGGAGATCAATTTCACATGTGTCATAAGTGTCATCACCCCACCCCATCACCAGCATGCTGGTAGTCAGGGGTCCCTGGAGCAGAGCTCAGCACAGATAGAGTGTGGCTCTCCCCATACCCCCGGCAGCAAGCGACCAGGAGGAGCCCTGACCCCTGGCACCACGTGGGCGTGTTGGGTGCCCTGACTTAGAATTCCCAGGAGCTCCACCTTGAGGACGCTGAGTGGCCAGCATTGTAATGATGTGAAGCCTCTTTGCTCTGAGGTCACTGGTTCAGCTCTTCCAAGTCACAGAACGATTGTCATGTGTCTCACAGTCGTGACCTATTAACTCTGGAAAACCACTAATACTGTGTCTCCTCCTTCTAGTTTGATGCCATCCTCGATGTCCTGTCATCAGCAATTGTCCTATGGCGTTACAGCAACGCGGCCGCTGTACACTCTGCCCATAGGGAGTACATGTAAGTGGATTTTCATCTTCTTTCACTTTGTAGAACCCTTGCCACCTCATCAGGCTGCCAGCGTGGCTCACCTTGCAGCTTTGGTACAGTGATGAGAATAAGGGCCCCAAATTGCCTTTCAGAGTGGCTGGTGTGATATCACGTATATGATTGGCCCCTTCTGGGATGCTCAGAGAAATGGGATGTGCCCTTATAATTTTCCCTATTCTCTACTCTTGAGCCTGGAGTGAATGTTTGTATGCTTATTTGTCTGTCCATCCCTTCATTTATTCATCGATCAATCTGAAACTGCACAGCTCAGATTGGGACTTGAACCCACTGTCTTAATTGAAATCATACACTCAGGACTTAGTGAAGCTCAGATTCTTTATGGCTCAGCACAGAAAGAATTTAGCAAGAGCCACAAAGTGACGGCTAAGAAGTGGATTGATTTAGAGAGATACACATTCCATAGACAGAATGTGGTCTGTCTCAAAAGGCTAGAGTGGCCGTGGGAGAAACACACTCCACAGACGAAAGTGTGGGGCATCTCAGAAGGCGAGAGACCCTGAAATATGAGGTGGCTAGTTGTTTCCTTTTTAAAAAACAACTTAGTTGTGGCATGTGGAATCTAGTTCTCTGACCAGGGATCAAACCTGGGTCCCCTGCATTGGGAGCATGTGGTCTTAGCCATCGGACCACCAGGGAAGTCCTGGGGTGGTTAGTTTTATGGGCTGGATAATTTCATAGACTAATGAGTAGGAGGATTACTCCAACGAGCTTGGAGAAGGGACAAGGATTTCTAGGACGAGGGCCACCACCCACTTTTTGGCCTTTTATGGTTTGCCTGAGAGCTGTCATGACACTGGCGGGTATGTCGTTTAGCTTGCTAGTGTATTAACAATGAGCGTGTGTATAATGAGGCTTCAGGTCTACTGGGCATTGACTCTCCCACCATCTTGGACCAAGTTGGCTCTAACCACTTTTTGTCATGTCCTATGTCACTGCCCAATGCCCATATCCTATGACACATGCCCGTGTCATTCTTTTAAAGGTCATGCCCTGCCTCCTTCCCTCCTGTTTCAAATGCATCTAGCAATTCATTCATCCTTCCATCTTCTTTCTCTTTGTGTTACCAAAATTTTTGTTCCTTTGAATTTTCATGCTTGTTTTCCCTTCCTTTTTAAGTAAGATGTGTTCTCCACTGTGATTTACAGAGGACATTTTGAAAGCGTTCTAAATTATTCTACTTGCCTTCTGTCCTTCTGTGTATTAGAAAATATTGCTTCCTCCGTCTCCACGTTTCTTGGGTGATTATTTGTCTTTGAAGTACTTGTGTTTGTGACCATAAAGCATGTCTTTTTCAACTTCCATTTTTTATGTTCTTGGTTATTCCCAGGTTCCAAAGTCAGATTTGTTGACTTTGGATCTCAGCTCCACAGCTTGTCAGCTTTGTGACCATGGGAAGCTGTCTTAACTGCTCTATGCTTTGTTTCCTTATCTGGAAAAAAGCAGGTATTTGACAATTATGTGAGTGAGATACTAATCATCATGATATAAGCCATAAATTATATATATAAACTTATGACCATGTCTGGCATGTAGTTCAGTAAACCTTGGCTGCCATCATCATTAACTACTAAGGGGGTTCCCCTGAGACTGAGTCCCTGTGGCTTGTCATTAGAGCAAGGGCTTTACTCTACTTCTATAGCTTTTGGACAGCTGAATACAAATGAGGAAAAGCCCTGTTGTTTGTGGTGGTGCCCAGACAAGAGGTACTCTTGATGGAGATGCCGTGTCACACTCAGCCATATAAATGTTGAGTGGCAGGGGACTCAGGAAATAGTCATATATCCAAGCTTACTTGTGCCAAATGGAAAGATGATGCCAAAACTGACTCGCAGATGAGAGCCAATTTTAGTTTAGTTGTTGGCTTGAGACAGAGCACTAAAGCTCCTTTTAAGTGTTAAATTAGCTCTTTTAAGAAATATAATTAAAATATCAAATCTGTGACATCATAGATGATGTTATTTAGGATAAAGTTAAATTTCGAAAAAGTGAGTCAGTTTACTGGTTGGAAAAATCAAGAAGCAATGGTAGTAAACTGATTTTGCAAAAGATAATGATGGTTCCATAGTGGTCAAAGTTGAATTACCACCTGTCTAGCCAAAGGAACAGTGAATGCATCTACCCAGGATGTTGCTGATTGGTCTTTGAGGAATACAGTAAGAACAGTCTAGAAAGTGAAGTATAGAGATATGCTTGACTTTCAAGAGCTGGTCCTTATCCTGTCAGATGAACACATTCTTTGGAATCATAGTTCTGTTACCAATATGGCAGCCACTAGAGGCTCTTTTAGCGTTTACATGTGGCTGCTCCTGAGAGGTTAATACACACACCAATACACTATTAACAGAGGCTGATAAAATATACACCAAATCCCAAAGATGTAAGAAAAAAAGAATGCAAACATTTTATTAATATTTAGAAAACAATATGGGTTACTTGTTGATATAAGAATTTTGGGGATATATTGGGTTAAATTATTACAATTTTACTTCTGTTTACATTCTTAATGTGGCTTTTAGAAATTTAAAATGACATATGGGACATGTATTAAATTTCTGTTGGGCCTTGCCCTCTGAAAAGAAAGCTCTTCCCTCTGCCTTGCTTATTTTAGAATTAATAATCCAGAATTTGATTTGCAATTCTAGAAGGAATTGTGTTCACTGTTTCTCAATTTCTCTTTTCTAATTTGGTTTTTAAATATGATTTCCTTTATGCTAAAGTGAGTCTCTTACATATTAGTCACAAAGCCACAAATTATTGTGGCTTTTCTATAGTGTTGGGATCTCGGTGGACATTTACCAGGTGGCCAGCATGTTATCCAACATTGATTGATGATAAGAAATGTCATTGGTTTCACTGTTTTTAATGATCCCCAAATATATACCCTTAAAAGTGTGTCTTTAATAATACCCATAAGGCAGAAACTCACCAATTTGCTTTGATAATTCCCAGATGATTGTTCCACGTGATGATGCCCATGGATTCATTTGGAAATTCTTAATCTAGAAATTAAAACAACACTCAGAATCCTCTGTATTGTTGGTTTAGTTTAGAATTTTAATCCCTGGCTGATCCCATGTAAATTAAAAATTCATGAAATCACTGCCAGCTGAGAAACTGGTATTTGCATATTAATGAGCATGAATGAATTATAAGGGGCATAGCTAGAAAAACTACTGGTTTTCAGTTAGTTGCTGGAGAATAAGTTTTAAGAAAATGAGGAAATATCCAACCAGTCCTTAGTTAACTCTTCTAACTTTCCCTCTTTTGTTTCTAAGCTTCAGAGTGACTCTTGAGCCTGGAATTGCCAATGCAAAGTGAGAGAAACCCTGCTCAGCCTTCTGCCTGATGACTGTGTGCGCTGACTGTGGGTGTGATGGGTGTTTGATACTCAGAGGGCGAGAGCGTGCCTTCAGCACCGCCACAGAGCAGAGCGCCAATAAGCTTTGCTTTGTGTCACACTTTTTTATTGTGGGGAAAAGCATATCATATTTACCATCTTAAATATTTTAAGTTTACAGTTCAGCAGTGTTAGGTGTATTCACAGTGTTGTGAGCAGATCTCGCAAATTGAGACTCCATACTCATTACACAGCTTCCTATTACCCCTCCCCCAGAGCTTGGAAACCGCCGTTCTACTTTCTCTCTCTATGAATTTGACGACTCTAGGTAGGTCCCTCATATAAAGGAAATCATACAGTTTTTGTCCTTTTGTGACTGGCTTGTTTCACTTAGCATGATGTCCTCAAGGTTTATCCATGTTATAGCATGTGTCAGAGATTCTTTCCTTTCGAAGCCTCTGTAATATTCCATTGTATGTATAGACCATATTTTGTGTATCCTTTCATCAACCAAAAGACATGTGGGTTGTTTTCCCCTCAGCCTTAATAAATATGAACCGTGAGCATGGATGTACACATATCTCTTCATTGACCCTGCTTTCAATTCTTTTGGAAATACACCCAGAAGTGAGATTGATGAGTCATGTGGTAGGACTATTTTTAATGTTTTAAGAAACCTCCATACTGTTTTTCCATAGCAGTTGCTCCATTTTGTAATTCCACCAACTAATGGCACCCCACTCCAGTGCTCTCGCCTAGAAAATCCCATGGACGGAGAGGCCTGGTGGGCTGCAGTCCATGGGGTCGCTAGGAGTCGGACACGACTGAGCATCTTCACTTTCACTTTTCACTTTCATGCATTGGAGAAGGAAATGGCAACCCACTCCAGTGTTCTTGCCTGGAGAATCCTGGGGACGGGGGAGCCTGGTGGGCTGCCGTCTCTGGGGTCGCACAGAGTCGGACACGATGGAAGTGACTTAGCAGCAGCAGTTATCTGTTTTGAAAAGCTCCAAGTTTAATCGGTTACCATCTTGTAGGGAATATGTATATGGGGAAAGCAAACCATCGGGCTTACATGTTGTCAGGGTTTTCAACAGGAGACCCTGATAGACGCAGGGGCAAGGGAGGGCTTCTGAGAACATACCAGGACATCCAGCTGGCTGAGGGCTGCGAGGGAGGACCAGACAGGTGAGTGAGTAGTCGTGTTGGATTAGAATCCCACTTCTGTTGGTGGCTGTTGGTGTGGGGCACTGTCTTGACAATGGGATGCTAAGAACCAGGATTTCACAAGTGGTTCATTTATTGGTGTGGATTTAGGGTAGGAGTGGGTGGCTGAGGTAGGTGGCTGATAACCTACTTACCCTTCCCCCCCACCACCTTTTCCCTTTGGTAACCATAAGTTTATTTTTGAAATCTGTGTGTCTATTTTGTAAATAGGTTCATTTGTGTCATTAAAATAATTAGATTCCACATATGAATGGTACCATATTTACATATTTATCTTTCTGTGTCTCAGCTAGGTTTCATTTAGGGCAAGAGGTGAGGGAAAGAGGCAGAAAAGTCAGGGTAGGTGGAAACTGGGAGTAGGATGAACGTGTTAGTGGGGAAAAGAGCAGGGCCACCCAGGAGGGCACCCAGGAGTGTGGTTATAGGCTGGGGTGGCGATGGTTGTCCTGGTGACTGTGGGCTGTGAGGCCACACACAAGAACGCAGCGCTCTTTGCTCTTTGTACACTTAGATTGTCATCTCTGAGGTTCACTAAGTGAGGAAAGCCTGGAGCCAAATCGTGCTTAAAGTCTTTTCTCTTTGGTTTTAACAAATGAGGTTTGCATCCACACAGACTGTTTGGACATATGAAAAAAACTTCTGTGAGCACACAAAGGAGGCTGGCAGCAGAGTCGCCTCTGGAAGCGGGACTGGGGACAGAAAAAGAGGGCAGACACTTTCTTTGTATTCTTCAGACCAGAGCTGTGCATTGAACTCTCTGTGATAATGGACATGTTCTCTGTACTGTCCAGTATGGTAGCCATTAGGCACATGTGACCTTTAAGCCCTAGACATATGGCTAGAATGATGGATGATCTGGATGTTAAACTTTACTGAATGTCAGTTAATTTAAATAGTCATACCTGTGGCTAGTGGCTACCATGTTGAACAAAGCCTCTTTAACTAGTTTGATCATTTTTGTGGTGTTTTAGTCGCTAAGTCGTGTCGACTCTTGCGATCCCATGGACTGTAGCCTGCCAGGCTCCTCTGTCCATGGGTTTCTCCAGGCAAGAATTCTGGAGTGAGTTGCCATTTCCTTCTCCAGGGGATCTTCCTGACCTAGGAATTGAACCTGGGTCTCCTGCATCGCAACATCATTTTTAATCTATTAAAAAAAAAAAAAACACAAAAAACAGACAAAGTCGTTATTAAATCAGTGTCCAGGGAATTTGGAAATGAGAGGAAGATATGGCGGGGGGGAGGTGATGGAGGCAGAGGGTGTAGGGGAAATTAGTGCAGGAGGAACTTGGCAAGGTTTGAAGACATGGAGAATTTCACGCCTCTCTTAGCCATGCCCAGCTCTGGGTACCGTGTAAGTCCACAGGAAGTATCACAGCCTCCCGCTGCCGTCTGCTGTGGAGGGCCATCAGGATGCTTGCACGGAAGGTACAGCTTGATGCTCGCTGGGGGCCGATGACATTTTGCATATGATTGCAGCACAGGTGGGAGGCCCCCTGAAGGTGCCCCAGTGCCAGCTGTCTGCTTGGGCCATTTATCCATCAACTCCCTGAGATGGAGAGGTGGAGGGATATGGGAGGCTGTGCACCTTTACAGGCTTCTCATCCTGCTACAATGAAGCAAAAATGCAGCCTGGGAGGTTGTTCTCTTGTGCCAAATGTACCTCCAAATGGCATTATGCTCTGCAGCATTTTGGGAATCAAATGTGAGAGGAATGGAGAAGTATTCTTAGAGAGACAGAATCTTTTGTGTGTCTTCTCCTGTGAAGAAGCTGGGACACACTGATTCTCAAGGAGGCAGGGTATTCACTCTGTTTCTCTTTTCATTTTGCTTGGCCTGAAAACTGCCAGTTGACAGGATAGCTTGATAGTCTTTTGATTCCAGGTTTCAGTAGCATCCTTGCTGGTTTTGAAGCCAGTGCCAGAAGATGAAAAAGAAAACCGATGCAGTCAAGAAAGGATGGATTGGTAATTTGCTTTTGGCATCTGGTCTAAGTGGATTGCAAAGGCGAGTGTTGTACCAGGAACATAAAATAGTACCACATCCCCCCACCCCACCTTCTCAGGGAGCATCCTATCTGATCATAAATTGAGGGCTCTGGGAAGGCGAATTGCATTTCCCCATTTGTCTAGTGCTCTTAACTTTACAAAGCTCTTGAGTGTGTTTTAGCTCAAGAGCAGACCTTGAACTAGAAAAATAAATAACTTCGGAGATGCCCTCTGTGACTGATGAGAGCTAATGTAGAAGGTAGGGCCTTGATAGCAGGACGCGAGTTTATTCATCTGCCTGAAGGAATTTGGGGTTAGTCTTGCCTGAAGGCAGAAGGGAGTTGCTTTCCACTGTCAGGAAAAGAACATATGAAACCTGCCAGACATAGACATGATATTGATGGGTTGTTAAGCAGTGGGCAGGATGTATATTAGAAGAAGGAGGGTAGGTTTGATCCCTGTTACAAGTTAAACTGTGTGTCACTGAAAGATGTTGACATTCTCACTCCCTGTACCACAGAATGATACCTTATTGGAAAATAGGATCTTTGCAGATGTCAGTAGGTCTGGAGATGCAGCCCCAGTTGGACGAGGTCCGAATCCAGCAGGATTAGGGTCCTTGTGAGAAGAGCAGACACACAGAGACAGCGGCACTCTAGGAGAAAATGACTGACAGTAGAGGCAGAATTCAGAGCTGAGGGGCGCAAGAGTTGTTGGTAAACCCCAGCAGCTAGCAGAGGCAAGGAAGGCTTCTGCCCTGTAGGTTTCAGAGAGTGTGAGCCTGCAAACACCTTGATTTCAGGACTCTGAGACCCCAAAACTGTCAGACAATAAGTTTCTTTTGTTTTAAGCCCCCCGGTTTGTGGTGCTTCGATAACAGCAGCACGGGAAACTAATACGCTCCCTGAGAAGAGTTCTCAATCAGACCTGCACTCCTTTGCTCTGAGCTTCAGTGAAACATGCATCTTTTGAAATTTCAGTTTTCTCATGTGTGAAAGGGGGAGGGCCATGATAGCTGCCAAAGGTCACTGAGATGAAGCTTAAACATGATATTGAATGTGATGTCAATATATGCTCAAAAATGTCAGATCATTATGTTCCATCTTGAGAGTTTTGAATTTTTTTTTTTCCGGTCATACTGGGATAGTTTTTCATTGTCTGCTCTATTGTTTTGTCCTTTTCAAGAGTGTGGAATAAAAGACTCTGCAAAGAAAAATGGGAAAAACTCAAATACATGGTTTGGCATATGTAGAAAGTTGCTTTCAACCTTGAGCTATGGGGTAGCAGTGTAGTGAAGTGATAAAAGATTATTCCTGATTTCATCCCGTACACTCCACCCTCCCCCACCACAAAGTCTGAAACAGGACAAAGCAATACACGATCATTGTAAAAGGTTGAGGTAATTTCCAGTGGCACAAATACAATAAAACTTACTAGCTATAGGACCCCCTGAAGCTAACATTTTGATGGTGTGTGTGTGTGTGTGTTTGGCGTGTGTGTGCACTAAAGCACTCATATGCATGGTTACATATACATCCTTTTTTTCCCCACATAGAGATGATCTATATTTACCCCTTTGAAAACTGGGTTTTCTCTGCTACCACCATGTTTTGAACATCTTTTCATCTTAGGACAGAGATATGTTATTTTTTTTATAGCTATGCAGTATTCTATGTATAGATTTAACATAATTTGTTTAAGCAATTTTCTACTGAAGCCATGGGTTGTTTTCAAAGTCTTGGGGTGAGAAACAACCTGAAATAACTGTCCTTACACATTTTTATTTTTATGCTTGTCCTCTTATTTCTTAAGGATAAATTACTAGGCGTCTGGGTCAAATAATATGCTAACTTACAATTGTGATACCTGGTGTTAAACTATGCTCCAGAAAGGTCATACTGATTTACACTCCCACTGGCAGGGGTGAGGATGTGTATTTACTCACTTTTGCAAACACTGTGTTCTCAATCTTTTTGATCATAGCCCTCTGTCCAGGTGGAAAATTACATTCTCTATGTTAAAGTACATTAAAAAAAATGTTAGTTACCAGTCTAGCTGAGCATATTCGCATATGTGTTTTTGGCATTTGTATTTCTTTTGGAAAATGGGTTGCCATAATTTCAAACAGGATTAAAAGTCTTTTATTTCCGTTTTGGGACATTGCCCAGACTCTGGTTGCTAGAACTTTGGTGACTGAGGAAGTACAACTTCCTTCTTGCTCTGGCCACCATCACTCATTTTTTTCTTTCTTTTGCTATGCCATATTTTTTTTTCTTTCATAAATCTAATTACCTATAATGTATTTAATAGATGTATTAGTAGATTTGTTTATTGTCCATCACCCTTGCAAGATTTTATATTCACAAAAACAAGGGTGTTCCTTAACTGTCTTGTTCTTTTTATCTCCTAGAACAATGCCTGGCATTTAGTAGGTGCTGGTTAAAGAGTTGTGAAATAAAAAACTGAGCTATGAAACCCCTGCATCTTTGTTTAAATTAATTTTTATTGGAGTATAGTTGCTTTGCAGTGTGGTGTTAGTTTCTGCTGTCCAGCAAAATGAATCAGCCATACACATACACACCCCCCCTCCCTTTTGGACTTCTTTCCCACTCAGTCACCACAGTGCATTAAGTAGAGTTCTCTGTGCTAGAAGTTTTGTAACTATTTTACAGATAGATGGAACATATATCTCAATTGTTATCTGTTTTATACATAGTATCAATAGTGTGTATGTGTCCCTTCCAGTCTCCCAGTTCCTCTCACCCCTGCCTTTCCCCCTTGGTGTTCATACATCTGTTCTCTATGTCTGTGTCTCTATTTCTGCTTTGCAAATAAGATCACCCATTGGAACCGCTTCATCTTATGTAAAATTTTCATAGCCTTTATTAAGAGGATAATAAATATTCCCTGAGCCTCTGCTCTGTGCCAGGTATGCCAGGATTGTGTTAGGTACAGGTATTATTTAACACTTAATAGAAATGGTAAATGTTGCTCCTGAAGGCTCATGGCTGGTAAATGGATGCACCTGGGGTCTGAACCTAGGTCTTGCTTGCCTGGACATTTGCATGTCACCATTATGCAACCCTGCCTCTCCAAATGAACATTTGTGTGTCTTAGTTATACCACTTATTGAAAAAATCCCTTCCACCCCCAGAAATGACCCTTGCTAGAGAAGGAAATGGCAACCCACTCCAGTGTTCTTGCCTGGAGAATCCCAGGGACGAGGGAGCCTGGTGGGCTACCGTCTATGGCGTCGCACAGAGTCGGACACGACTGAAGCGACTTAGCAGCAGCAACAGCAGTTAACTGCAACCTAAAATAAATGGAGGGAGAGGGAAAGTGGAATTAAGAACTATAAAATTAGGCAACGTGAAGTGCAGTCCTGGGCTTCGGTTCTGTGTGTGGCGGTGAGATGGTTGGCAGTTGGCCAGACAAGGATAAACTGCCCAGGCCACCTTGGGAAAGGCTACGGACTGGAGTGGCTCTCCCAGGGGCAGGTGGTCATGTCCTGGGTCACCTGGCAAAGGACGGCCGTGACAGGCACTATAGCCCTTGGTATCTGAAAAGCCTTGCACGTGAGGATCATTCGCCTTAGCTGCCATGCTCTGTGCAGCTTTGGTTGCTGTTTTCAGGCCAGGCTGGCAGCTGAGTAGGGCTTTCTGGATCCTGGGCTGAGGGCTTTGCCGTCAAGGAGTGGGAGCCCGTGTTGGTCCATAGCTGTGGCCTCTTCTCTGGCGCCTGCTGCAGGGCAGGGTGTCTGCTGCTTAGTTTCACCCTCAAGGTGGTCGCCTTTGGAAATTTGGGCCTGAAAGTCTCGTTGTCTGTCCTCCCTTTATCTTCCACTCTGGGCTGCGGTAGCCTAAGCCACTGCCTGTTCTTGGAGGTGAATGGCCTTAGTTCAGGAGCCTGCTTTGAAGGCGGGAGGTTTGAGGCCTTTGAGAACGAGGCCTGTCTCTGCTGGCAGGAGACGTTGGTACATACTTTCCTCCTTCTGAGAAGTCCTATTTTCAGAGGAAAACTCTGAGGGCTTGGTTCCTTCACAGTTTTCTTTGAAGGTTCAGGGTCAGAATTTTCATGTATATTTCTTCTCCCTTCAGTCTCTAGAGCTTGTCCTGTGTGTTAGCTGTTGAATATGTAAAAATTAAATTTTGTATAGTCCTTGCCACTAACGACTAGTTAACCCTAAAATGTTGATGTTGGTGATAGCTGGTGGTGACTTTCTTCTTTATGCTTTCTGATTTTTCTGAAAAATATTTTACAAAGTACATGTGTTAGTTTTGTAATCCTATCAAGCTCAGTAGTTTTCCTCTGGGGGAGTATAAAAGGCAAGCCTGTGTGGGAACAAAGAATAAAGCTCTCCTCTCCCCTCTGTTGGTTTTCCCTGCCGTGATTATCCTGCGGGTGCTGTTGTTCTTACTGTCGGTGTCACAGGGTGCTTTCAGCTGTGATACTGTCCTTATGAAGGGGCCCAGCACAGTTCATGTAGCCTTCCTTTGCAGGTTGGGGGTGGGGGGAGTCAGTCAGTGAAATTGCCTTGATTGTAATTCTGGTAACTTTTTTCTCCCTGTCTCCTTTCTCTAAATAGATACACCCTTTTGAGCTTTTAGTTAGCACAGGTTTTACAAACATCTCTATATGATTTGGCTTCTTCATATCACTAAATAGAAAGCAGCTAGAGGGATACTTCAGTTTTTTTTTGTTTGTTTGTTTATTGGGAATAGATTCTACCCACCTCATAAAATGGATATGAAGAGCCAGTAAGATAATATAGGTAAAGTTTCTGGTCATAGTATTGCTTGTTACATACAGTAGGTATTGGATAGATAGGGTTATTTTTAACAGTAGGCTTTCTAGGCAAAATAGAGATAGGTGTTTTGTTTTTTTTAATGGCTTTATTGAAGCAGACTCAGAGGTCTAGAGAGCAAACTAGTGATTACCAGTGGAGAGAGAGAAGGGGGCAATAAAGAGTGGGGAGGAAGAGGTACAAACCATTAGGTATAAAATAGGCTACAAAGTAAACAACAAGGACCTACTATTATTAGCACAGGGAACTGTAGTGAATATCCTGTAATAAGCCATAATGAAAAAGAATATGGAAAAGGGTATCTATTTATATAACTGAATCACTTTGCTGTGTAGCAGAAATTAGCACAACACTGGAAATCAGCTATACGTCAATAAAACAGATTATATAAAAAAGAAAAAATACAAGGCTATATTGTACAACACAGGGAAGATAGCCAATATTTTATAGTAACTATAAATGGAGCTCAACCTTAAAAAATTGTGATTCACTGTATTATACACCTGTAACTTATCTATTATTGTACAGCAACTATACTTCAGTAAAAATATTAAAAATAGCTTTATTAAAATATAGTTCACAGAGCATACATGTCAGGAGAAGGTAATGGCACCCCACTCCAGTGCTCTTGCCTGGTAAATCCCATGGATGGAGGAGTCTGGTAAGCTGCAGTCCATGGGGTCGCTAAGAGTTGGACACGACTGAGCGACTTCTCACTTTTCACTTTCATGCATTGGGGAAGGAAATGGCAATCCACTCCAGTGTTCTTGCCTGGAGAATCCCAGGGACGGGGGAGCCTGGCGGGCTGCTGTCTATGGGGTTGCGCAGAGTTGGACACAACTGAAGCAACTTAGCAGCAGCAGCATACATGTTTATGCACTGGAAGTGTACATGTCGATGGCTTTTACTATATTTGCAGTTCTGCACACCTATCAATATAATCAATTTTAGAACATTTTTCAATTCAGTTCAGTCACTCAGTCGTGTCCAACTCTTTGCGACCCCATGAATCGCAGCACGCCAGGCCTCCCTGTCCATCGCCAACTCCCAGAGTTCACTCAGACTCATGCCCATTGAGTCAGTGATGCCATCCAGCCATCTCATCCTCTGTCATCCCCTTCTCCTCCTGCCCCCAATCCCTCTCAGCATCAGAGTCTTTTCCAATGAGTCAACTCTTCTCATGAGGTGGCCAAATTACTGGAGTTTTTTTTTACCACCACCCAAAGAAGCCTCATTCTTTTTAACTTTCACCACTCCAACCTCTCCTAATCCCCTTTCCCCCTTCCCAGTCCTTGGCGACTATGATCTCCTGTCTGGCCCTCTGGTTGCCCATCCAGGACCTCTCAAGTAAGTGGAATCATACCCTGTGTGGTTCTTTACTTAGCATATTTTCATCCCTTACTTAGTCTGTCATTTAGCATAGTGTTTTCCACATCTCCATACTGTAGTGGGTATCAGTGTTTCCTTTTTGTTGCTGTATAAATATTCCACTGTATGGGTGTGCCACAGTTAATTTATCCCTCCCTCCATTGATGGACATATGTGTTGTTTTACATTTTGGCTTTTATGAATAATGCTGCTGTGAACATTTCTGTGCAGATGTTTGCATGGAGACATGTTTTCATTTTAAGGGGGTTTATACCTAAGAGTGGAATTGCTGTGTTATATGATGACATTTTTGGGGGGCTCCAAAATCACTGCAGATGGTGATTGCAGCCATGAAATTAAAAGACACTTACTCCTTGGAAGAAAAGTTATGACCAACCTAGATAGCATTTTCAAAAGCAGAGACATTACTTTGCCGTCTAAGCTCCGTCTAGTCAAGGCTATGGTTTTTCCAGTAGTCATGTATGGATGTGAGAGTTGGACTGTGAAGAAGGCTGAGCGCCAAAGAATTGATGCTTTTGAAGTGTGGTGTTGGAGAAGACTCTTGAGAGTCCCTTGGACTGCAAGGAGATCCAACCAGTCCATTCTGAAGGAGATCAGCCCTGGGTGTTCTTTGGAGGGAATGATGCTAAAGCTGAAACTCCAGTACTTTGGTCACTTCATGTGAAGAGTTGACTCATTGGAAAAGACTCTGATGCTGGGAGGGATTGGGGGCAGGAGGAGAAGGGGACAACAGAGGATGAGATGGCTGGATGGCATCACTGACTCGATGGACGTGAGTCTGAGTGAACTCCGGGAGTTGATGACGGACAGGAAGGCCTGGTGTGCTGCGATTCATGGGGTCGCAAAGAGTCAGACACGACTGAGCGACTGAACTGAACTGATGATGACATTTGAGGAATTGTCAAGCTGTTCTCCAGAGTTGCTGTACCGTTTTACATTGCTGCCAGCAATTATGAGGGTTCTAATTCCTCCATATCCTTCCCAACACTTATTATCTGTCTTTTTGATTCTCGCCATACTAGTGGGTGTGAGTAATATCTTTGTGGTTTTGATTTATATTTGAGAGTTCACATGCTTTGGAAAAATCACCCTTTTCTTCTTTTGTTTTAGTCTTGGTCTTGATTCCCACAGACCCTTTAGAAGTTGCATTACTCCTGCAAGTCAGGTGGCTTGTGTCCAGAGAAGCCTTCCTCGGAGAGGAAGTTGGTGACATCTTCCAGAGGAAGACATCCCACTGATGATGTCCTCTGGCCTCCTTCTGGTTCTGCAGACTCTGCTTTTGGCCTTCCAGGCTGAGGTTTGGTTTTAATGGCACAAGGACAGGGGACTCAGCTTAATCAAACTTGTAGAACTGACTATAAAAATAAGGTGCCAGTTTATCAGTGGATGCAGAATGTCTCCATCATAAGACCTTGTCTGGGTATCCATGTGGTTTTTTCCATCTTTGTCCCTGTAGGTAGACCCGTGTAGAAATCCCAGGCATTGGAACAAGCAGGGGTTAGATGGATCAGTGTTTAATGGATAGAGCTCTGAGATCCTGATATTGACATAGTTTGTAGTACGTGTTCAGTTGTGTCCAACTCTGTGACCCTGTGGACTATATATATAGCCTGCTTGCCAGGGTCCTCTGTTCAGTGGATTTTCCAGGCAAGAATACTGGAGTGAGGGGGTCATTTTCTCTTGCAGGGGATCTTCCTGACCCAGGGATTGAACCCGAGTTTTCTTTCATTTCACGCATTGGTTCTTTACCAACTGTGCCACCAGCAGAGATACTATTCAGGACTAAAAGGAACCACCTTTGAGACCAAGCTACTGGCTGAGAGTCTGTCTCCTTTGAAAAGCACACTTTGGAGGGATTTACCATATTTGTCTTCATGATTAATTATTCTTTGTGTTTCCTTAGTTGAAACACAAATGGGTTGTGTTTCCAACCCATTTCTGTTTTATGAGATTTTTCTTCAGTTATGTCAATAGTGTCACCATCTGGTAGCAGTGGAGAACCTCCCATTCTTTTCTTTTTTTAATTCTGTATTTTGAGTGCCTATAGACCCTAAACATACAGCTGTGAGTTTCATAGCCTGTAAGGGAACGCTTGCCTGGCGTTGGAGACCTGGGGTGTATGCTGATGATCTGCACCAAGCCCTGCTGGACTCCAAAACCTGGTGCTGCCTTCACTTTGAGATGGCTCCCTGTAGATTTTGCTCGGCTGAGAAGCCCCGTGGATTCCTTGTGTGCTGATGGCAGGAATGACGTGGGTCCCAAAGTAAGCAGGAGTCAGGAGAGAACAGCTGGAAACAGCCCCAAATCTTCATCAGCACCCACAGGGATGTCTCAGGGCTTCACAGTGAGTTGGAAAGGGTTGGTGTACGGATCTCCTTTCTTTTTCCCCACAGCTCAGAAAGAAGTCATCTTTCAAATTTAAGAGGCCCAAAAACCATGTTTCAGGTCTGTTTCTGCTACACATAATGTAACTCCCTTTTGCTTTTACTTCCCCATCTATTAGGTAAAGATTAATCTTTATACCTGCTTTGGGGGTATCAAGTAAAATATGAAAAGAAGGGGTGTTCTGAAGAGTCCAAGTGTTACATGTTGTCTGTGTATACATGTGTATGTACATATACATACATGTATACATAATATATAAGTAAATACATAACATTTTATATGTATAAAATTATCCTTAAATACAATTAAACTAATAAATTTAAAAATTTTTAAACAATCTTTATTGTAGTGAGAACACTTAAGATGATGATGTTGTTCAGTCGCTCAGTCATGTCTGACTCTTTGCAACCCCATGGACTATAGCACACCAGGCTTCCCTGTCCTTCACTGTCTCCTAGAGTTTGTTCAAACTCATGTCCATTGAGTTGGTGATGCCATCCAACCATCTCATCCTCTGTCATCCCCTTCTCCTCCTGCCCTCAATCTGTCCCAGCATCAGGGTCTTTTCCAATGAGTTGGCTCTTCGCACCAGGTGGCCAAAGTATTGGAGCCTCAGCTTCAGCATCAGGCCTTCCAACGAATATTCACCCCCTAAAAACAAGCCTGACTTTACCTACTTTTAGATCAAAGTTCAAATCCTCATCCTGTCCCAAGGTGAGGGAGGCCAAGATGATGGGAAAACCAGACTCTCCAAGGTGCAGTTCTTCCAGGATGTAAAGTTATATACTGGAGTCTAAAATTACATTCCCTTCAAAAATAGTAGTGGTACAGAGGCTCTGTTGACAAGTCCTGTCTAAGAATCGATGGAAATTTGACAAATGACACATTTGCATATTACAATACCCTCTTGTATCCTTCTGTTGAGTAAGCATTTTGTTTGTTCCAGTTAAGACCAATCTGGCTATGTGTCTGCTCTTCCTCAGGGCTCCTTTGCCTGCTGGGGTTGACGGTTCAGGAAAGGTGGTCCTGGAGGGGCCCCTTCCTGACTTCTGTATGTGTAGGAAGGATTCATGAATAAAGAGCCTTCTGTGAAGTATGAGTGACTCTAAACCTCATCCCTCTTTTGAATTCTGTAGCTCATTTGCATTTTTGGGTGATGATCTAGACATCTGGTTTCTGGTCAGATAGGTGTTCTGTCAATTGTGAGGAGCTAAACTAAATTATTTCTTTGTTCACCTCACATGTGAGGAACTAAACTGGGCTTCCCAGGTGGCGCAGTGGTAAAGAACCTATGTGCCAGTGTAGGAGACTCACGAGACGGGCATTTGATCCCTGGGTTGGGAACATCTCCTGGAGGAGGAAGTGGCAACACTCCAGTATTCTTACCCGGAAAATTCCATGGACAGAGGAGCCTGGCGGGCCACAGTCAATGGGGTTGCAAAGAGTTGGACACGACTGAGTACACATACTCCACTCCAAACTTTGTTTTGAAAAAGTCCAGTTTTCCTGATCAGGAGACGTATTTTCTAACACCTGACTCTGATATGCACTCATTGACTCAACAATGATTTGTTGAGTGCACACCAGGGGCCAGGTACTTTTTGAGAAAAAGCAAGAAACAGACAAACACACTTCCGCTCTAATGGACCTAAAAGGAGGCAACAGAGAGTTACGTAATGGTATAGAGAAGTAAGAGCCATGAAAAAAAGCAGCCAGGTATTGTGACAGAGAACGTGTGAAGGGCTTCTCTGAAGTTGGGGGTCAAAGAGGGTCCCAGAACTGTATTTCGGATGGCAGGAAAGGGCCTGGAAGAGAAACATCTCTGGGCAGAGTGATTGCTGCAAACAGAGGCCTGAATGTGGGAACCGACTTGGTGTGTTTGAAGGTCAGAAAAAAAGGTTCTTGTAACTGGACCCAGTTAGTGGGAGGTGGGAGGAGAGATGAACCCAGGAGGTGGACAGGACTTTGGGGCCCTTGGGAGGAATTTTGATGATAAGAGCAGTGGGAAGCCTTGGGCAAGTTAAGCCGGTGGGGAGGGGCGTGAACTGATCTGATTATAGAATTGATGTCAGAGAGCTCAGGTGGTTTGTCATAAGCAATCTGGCCGTTCTTGTAAATATGTGAAGCTGTTTGTTGTTTCTTTAAAAATGAACATATTTTTATTCATTTCACCAGTTGTAATTACACATATTTGTGGGTCAAATACGTTTCAATTCATAACATTTTTTTGAGAATTAAAAAAAGATTTATTTTATATTGTAGCATAGATAACTAGCAATGTTGTGATAGTTTCAGGTGGACAGCAAAAGGACTCAGCCTTACATATATATATATATACATGTATCCATTCTCCCCCAAAGTCCCCTCCACCCAGACTTCCGCAGAGCATTGAGCTGAGTTCCCTGCTATACAGTAGGTCCTTGTTGGCTATTGCTTTTAATACAGCACGTGTTACATATTGATCCCAAACTCCCTAACTAATGATTGATTTTTTTTTTAAACAAAATGTTAGTTCATATAAATTTTAAAGTGAAACTTGGTCTCATTCATACTTACTTTCATCCTTTCCTCTTTCTCCCCCTGAAAAGAGAATTACACTGAACAGTTGTGTGTATGTTTTTCCAGAATATTTTCTATGTGAATACAATATAATACACCACCCATATGCTTTACACACACACATGTATGACTAGGTATAAATGAAAATAGAATCTGTACATATTGTTCTGGAACTTTCCTCCTTTTTCAACATAAAACCCAAGGACATTTAAAAATCCCCTACCTATGAATCTAACCTACCCTTTTTAATGGCCTCATGGAGTTTTGTTGTTGACAATACCAGAATTGATTTTGCACTCTATTGAGAAATCTGAGTTGTTCCAGCTTTTCTGTTGTAAGCTATAATGCCATCTACTGCTTGTGTGTGAATCTGTACATACCTCTTTGTGTCTGAAATATGGGGTGCTTTTTTTCTTTAATGAGAGGCAGACTGTGAGTTGAAAAGTCCTGTAGTGCATCCTAGCCAAGTCTGTTTTCTGAATGCGAGTTAATGCTGGTCTGTTGGCAAGAGCATGCCTTACACAGGAGACCTGTCAGTCCTCACGTATGGTGGGGCTGTTGTTTGCCCCTGCTTCCTAACCTTGGCAGTTCTTGGAGTGGCCAATGTGATTGGAAACGTTGCCAGCCACAAATGCAGGGGAGAATGAGGAACATATGCAGGGGCTGGTAAGCTCACCTACTTTATATGCATGTCAAACTGGCAGGATTCCCCAGGCACCCCTCACTGTGTGGGCCCAGCTGCAGGTCTGCATGTTTTCCCGAATATCATGAGTAACTAAAGCCCGGGGACAGGCTTACAAACAATCAACTACACAAAGCTAGGTCTGCCCTTTGCATAATTAACCTGCGATTCTGCATTTCCAGAAATGTGATGGTCGGAGGGAGTACCAAGCCCGTTCACGATCAAATACACAGTTTCTTATTATCTAATCTGCATCTTGCAAATATCACATTCTATTAAAAGCAAAGGAGCTTAGGAAGAAAGATTGGGCTGATGCAAAGTCTTGGGAGAAAGAAATGACTTAAGAGTAATTTTCTGTGTGTGTGGTCCTACCCATTCCCTATGATGTGACCGTCCCTGAAGACCAGTCTCGCCAATGCTTTTGGGGAGGAAGTGCACAGCCCTTGGGGCTTGCTGTGTGTGAGTTGGATGTGAGGTCTGAATCCACCCCCACCCCCTCCCATGGTCTCTATCCACTGCCTCTCTGTGCCCAGTCACCAGCAGGGAGGCCAAAGCCCCCCTGAGAAGGTGAATGGACTTAGGATATTAGCCAGAGTACATATCTCAATGGCCTTTTAAAAGGGGGCTTTTTTTTTTTTTTTTCCTTATGGCAGAGCAGCGCAAATGTACATGTTATTATTTCCTTCTCCACATCAAAATCAGACTGTGATATAAGCTGATGAAAGGCATCGGTGCTCAGGTCAGAAGGAAACAAAGCACAGAGAAGGAAATATAGCGAAGTCTGTCAATTGGTTTCTCTTTGGGGCCTAAGCATTTTTATGTTTGGCCCGTTTCAGAGGGAGAGTGTGTGTGTGCACATGTGTTGGGAAATTGTACTGTGGGAGGAAATGTATTTGCACATTAGTTACTTTCCAGAAATAATTGCTTTGATTTATTCCCCCTCCAATCCCAGAGGGAAGCCCAGGTTATTAGGTTTAGCTCCAAAGAAGGCATATGTTACTGAGTTAGAGAAAAAGCCTTAAACTAGTAATTCAGGTTTTTTTCCTTTTTATAGAATAAAAAGTATTTGGATAGATTTATTGAGGAGGACACTTTTTGCATCTCTCGAGGGCCCACTTTATATTGGGAAGTCAGTCTTTTTTCCCTCTGCCTCTTAGAAAGTAGAAATGGGGGAATCCACATGGATGAAGGAGCTGTTTCTTGGGCATCTGAGGAAATGGGTGTTTGTAGGATGAAATTTTACTTTGGGATTCAGATGGGGATATGGGACTTCCTCACCTGTGATTTTAATTTTCCCGTGAAGGCCTGGACAGGCCACTAGATTGGAAGGGACCTTGAGGCCCCCAGTGCATCTCTTCCTCAGTGTTGAAATCTTTCCTGTGGTGTTTCCATTATAATCCTGGGTGGGGGCCCTGCAGCCCCTGCCTGGATTCTCACAACTTACCATTTTAAGATTTCTGAAAATTAGAGGTAAAAAAAATGATGTTTTATGACTTTAATATATATTTATTATTTTAAAATTGAAAAATAATCTCAAAATGTAAAAGTAAAAACTACCTCTTATCCCTCCCCCAAGAGAAAATGCTTAACTTTCTTTCCATCTCTTTGATACCCATGCACAGGTTTGTGGGTACTTTTACAAAATTGAGTTAATGTTCTGTGTACTGTTTCTCCCCCACTGAATTTTCTAGACAGTGAGCATTTCTCTGTTGTTAAAAATCTTGATATTTCATTAAAAAAAAATTTATTTACTTCTGTTTGCAAAAACTAAACTTTTTTTTTTCTTTCAAAAAATAAACTTGAAAAATTTTTGACTGTGCTGGGTCTTAGTTGTGACATGCAGGATCTTTAGTTGCAGCATACATACTCCTAGTTACGGCTTGTGGTTTCTACTTCCCTGACCAGGGATCGAACCCCAGCCCCCTGCACTGGGAGCGTGGAGTCTTAGCCTCTGGATCACCAGGGAAGTCCTTGATGTTTCATGTTAAGTGTCAGTATTGTGTCTTATTTCGGAGAAGGCAATGGCACCCCACTCCAGTACTCTTGCCTGGAAAATCCCATGGATGGAGGAGCCTCGTGGGCTGCCATCCATGGGGTCACGAGGAGTCGGATACGACTGACCGACTTCACTTTCACGTTTCACTTTCATGCACTGGAGAAGGAAACGGCAACCCACTCCAGTGTTCTTGCCTGGAGAATCCCAGGGGTGGCGGAGCCTGGTGGGCTGCTGTCTATGGGGTCGCACAGAGTCGGACACGACTGAAGCGACTTAGCAGCAGCAGCAGCATTGCGTCTTATGGATGCACCATCAGTAACTGTTCCCAGTTGGTTAAATAGTTGTTTTTCTTTCTTTTCCTATTATAATCCAGCAGCAAAGAGTGTGTTACATTCTTGCCTGTATCTGATTAGTTTTTAGGGAGAAAATTCCTTGAAATGGAATTTGTGATCTGATGTGATACATATGACTACATTGTCCTCTGAGAGGATTATGACCATTTATATTCCAACTGACACTGGAGTTTTTCTTTTTTAAAAATGGGCAATTTAAGAGGCAAAGCGGTATCCATTACAACTTTGTTTGCTTTTCAATTTTTTCCTAAGACATGACCTCACTCCAAATTGATTGTGTTTAGCTAATCAAGATTTTCCAGAAGGGTTATCCAACCAGAATTTAGTTCACTTAACTGCATCCTCATTTTTCTATCTGTTCATAAGAATGTCATAAGAAAAAAACTCTTGGCCTTCATGAAATCAAAATCTCTAATCCAAAGCAATATGCCGGTTTACTAGACTTCTAAAACCATCTGTGAAGGAGATAAAGTTCAGCCAGTGCAATTTAGATGGACAAAGTCTTGCTCATTTTGGAATGTTTCTAATAAATCTGTTGAATAAGTCAACTAAGAGTTTGCAATAAAGCTTTTTTTAGCAATCTTTAATTTCTAAGATCTATTTAAAAATAATAAGACTTGTTTTCAGACCTATAGAAATATTTTCTGTTTGCCCTTATTCTTTTTTTAAAGACTGCTGGCAAATTTTCCATAATAACACTGAATGGTATTTCAGTGCTTGGGATGATGGGGTTTGGGACCTGGAGGCTGTTAGTGTGATTGAGCACTTTTCTTGAGTCTCTCTCGCTGCGTGTGTGTGTCTTCATGAATTTCATTTTCTGTGCCTTGTCCACTTGGAAGGTCAGGATGAAATGAAGAGGAAGTGGTGCTCGTTCTGTTTTTTTTGGTCTTCTATTAACGTGGACCATTTTCTTGGGTTGGAACCCACCTGAGAGTTTTTCTCTGAATAGCACTTGAAAAGGTTTGGTTTTTGCCTTAAAAATAAAAAAGATGTTCTCAAGGCTCAGCCCATGTGGGACCTATGTTTAATATACGTATTTGCACTATGCATTTGATCATGTCTTTGAGTAATTAATTGATTAAATATTTTCTTACATTCCTCTAAAATCTCACCTCAATCAGAGAATTTCTTATGCTGTCATAGTGATGAATTTATGGGCATCTTTTCTTTCGATCTTGATGTTTTCCAAGCCAGTGCTCCTGGTTTCAGTCAGGACCAGAAATGACTCCCAAGATTAGGACAGGTAACTCTGGTAGCCTTGCTCAGGTCTTTGCAAAGGCAGGAATTGGAAAGCCTCTGAGATGTTGGTCTCATTGCTACATGCTTCTCTGGAAATTATAAATCCCTTGTCCCTTGAAAACTGCCTGCCACACCTCCTTCTCTCTGCTCTCAGCCTTGAGCTATGTTAGAGCAGGATTTGGGACTCTGGGACTTTTTAATATCCTTTGCAGATATTCAGAATTTGTTTTATTCCCCTCTGGAAGGGTTTCTGTTACTTTTCTAAAGTTTTTTTTTTGTTTGTTTTTAAACAAACTTTCCAAGTTCTCTCCCCTTCCTTCGTCTGTCCATCTGTCTAGTATATGTATATCTGTACATCCATAGGTGCACACACACACAAACATGTACATGGCACATATGTGTAGACACACACACACATGTATACATCCAGGTAGAGATTTGCAAAGGAGCCAGGAGGAGTGAGAATGAGAGAATGAAAGTGAGACAAATGTCTTGATGACAAAGGATGTGAGATTTATTCCTGATTATAACTCATAGTCATGTCTGAAAATGGTCTGTGATGACTGGAAAGGAAATGAGGAATATAGGAGATATACTTAAAACTCTAGAAATACTTAGTACTCTAGAAAGACAGTTATTTGCCCCCATTTTGTTCTGCAGTGAGACCTTTTTATAAGGCCTTAGGGACTTCCCAGGTGGCACTAGAGGAAAAGAACCTGCCTGCCAATGCAGGAGACATAAGAGACGCAGATTCGATCCCTGGGTTTGGAAGATCCCCTGGAGGAGGGCATGGCAGCCCACTCCAGTATTCTTGCCTGGAGACTCTCATGGACAGAGGACTTAGCAAACATGGTTTAGGGCTCAAAGCTTAAAGAGTGAATGGTGGGAACCTCCATCTGTACATCTGCCTCCACCAGGCACACCGGGCCTTGCTGTCCTGTAGAGGTATTCTGTGTATTTTTTTGGATTAATTTTTGCCTGTGCTGCATCTTGGTTGCTGCACAGGGGCTTTCTCCAGTTGCCCTGAGTAGGGGCTGCCCTTTGTTGGGGTGCACGGGCTTCTCACTGCAGTGGCTTGTGGCAGAGCACCGGCTCGAGGTGTATGGGCCTCAGTAGTTGCAGCACTCAGGCCCAGTACTTGTGGTGCATGGGCTTAGTTGCTCTGCAGCATGTGGAATCTTCCCAGACCAGGGATTGAACCCACGTCCTCTGCATTGGCAAGCAGATTCTAATCCACAGTGCCACCTGGGAAGACTTGTGTACATTTTTATTATTGGATTTTCCAGTGAAAATTTGATGGGAGCTGGTAAAAGACAAAGTGTGGAAGATATGTGTTTACCTTGTCCTTCTTAAATTCTGATGGCCCAGTTAGGACAAAAGCAGACACAGAACTTCAGAAACAATGATGTTTGGAAGTAGATTTCCTAAAGGACCTGTCAGTGCACTGCATTGCTGGGTGGTTTTCTGTGCTGTTTCTAAGGCAGTGTGAGCTCCAGTTTTAGAAGTAGGTAACCTAGATGAAGAAGCTTCATGAATTACACAAGGGTTCATGTCAGGCAAGCAGGTTGTCTGTCATAGTGGTAGCATGGATTTTAATTCAACTCCCCCCTCCCCCCCCCACCAACAGCCTTTTGACATGGATAACTATTTTCCTTAAAGTATTTTACAAATCTTGGGTGGTTTTATAAAATTCTCTTGTCATGCTAAATGGTCCTGAAGCATCCCTTCCCTTTTCTTTCTCTAAATAGGAGGGGGAACAATGCCTTTGTTCCTCCCTATTGGCTTTGGAAAAAGTGAATTAATTCCGAAGTGATAGACACCATGTTTTGGGACCTATTGTAGGCAGAGCAGATCTAGCTATGAAAGCTTTATGCCCAGGACTGTGGTTGGCACTGGAAGAGACCTGGCCCAAACCATCTCTCCAGTGTACTCTCTGCAGGAACCACCTCTCCTAGCCTGAGCAGTGAATTCATTGTGCACTTTAAATACCTCTTCCGACCTGCTTGTGTTCCTGTGTTTCTCCAGCCTGCTCCCTCCTCCCTCCACTTATCCTCACCTTACTCCCCTGAAAGTCACAGCCTCCTCTGGAAAGCTTTTCTGGACTCTATACATCTACTGGGTGTGGCAGGTTGATTAGAAGGAAAGGCCCCTTAAAGTCTGGCCAGGGACCAGGGCAGGTTCTGCGGTGATTCGCACGTGGTGCCCACCCTGCGCTCAGGTTATCAGGAGGCAGATTTCAGTGGGTCCTTCCCCAAATACAGAGTTGAAAGTCAGAGCTCATTTGCACGGTTCCAAACTGTCTATATGTGCACCTTTACCCCAGGTCAGTCTCAAAAGCACGTTCTCCAATCCACAGGGCACACCTTCATACGATGCCTGCAGGGCCACAGGGAAGGAAACCAGGGCCTTCAGAGGGCTGCTCGTGAGTGATTTTGGAATAAGTGGAAGAACACAGTGATACAATTCCAAGCGATCAGAAACTGCTGGGTGGCTGGGGACATGTCATTTCGCTGCTCACATTCAGGGGCCCTGGACTCCCTGAGGACTTGCCAGAGTTCACACTGTGGGGCCCACCCCAGAGTCTCTGATCAGGAGATGGAAATGAGGTGAGAGTTTGCATTTCTAAGAAGTTCCCAGGTGGTGCTGATGCTAATGGTCCAGGGACCGCACTTTGAGTAGCCCTGCTAAACTGCATTTGAAGACAGCAGTTCTTCCACTTGACTGCACATCAGAGTCACTTTAGACTGCCCCTCAGACCAGTTCCCCCAGATGTCTGAGCCTGGGACCCACATGTCCTGTGGCTTGGTGATTCCCGGGAGCAGCCAACTTTGAGACTTCTGGGGGTTACAAATGTTAATACACTTACAAATGGCTCTGGGAGGTTAAAATGCAGACTGTGGTTCAGGACTGGAAATGGACCTGTGAGCTGCTGGTTCATGAGCCACACTTTGGGTGGCAAGGGGCGAAAATATTGGAATAAAATAGAGTATCTTAGCTTCAGTGCTGTTGACATGTAGAGTCCAGTGATTCTTTGTTGTGGGGCTGTCCTGTGCATTGTAGGATGTTTAGCAGCGACCCTGGCCTCTACTTACTAGACGCTGCTAACACCCACCATGCATGTATGACAACTAAAAATGTCTCCTCCTTTAGTTGTGTCTGACTCTTTGTGGTCCCATGGACTGTAACCCACCTGGCTCCTTTGTCCATGGAATTCTCCAGGCAAGAACACTGGAGTGGGTTGCCATTCCCATCTTCAGGGGACCTTCCCCACTCAGGGATCAAACCCAGGTCTCCTGTACTGCAGGCAGATTCTTTACTATTTGAGCCACCGGAGAATTCTTTAAAAAAGTCTCCACATGGTGCCGGATGCTACCTGGGGGTAGAGTTAGGGATGAACTCACTGGAGTAAGGGGACTTAACTGAGGCTGGAAGGGCCCCATCTCCCTTCTTCACATTTCTTTTTCTTGAATGGAAATTTTGTTCCTTTGAACTGGAGAAAAACCATTTATCCACATGTAGACTGATCCTAAGTGCTTGGCAGAGGCCACACAGTGACTGGAGTAATTTATAGCAAGATGAATGAAGCTTTGGCTGCTTTTGCCGAAGGCAGGGGAAGATGGCAGAATGATGATGAAGGAGTAGGTGCCTAAGAAGTTGTAGGGCTGGTGGGCTTGGGGTGGGGCACAGAAGTACCCAAACAATTTTTTCAGTAATGGATTTTAAAAAGTATCAGTAATTGCTTTATGTATATTTCCATGTGAAATTTTGCTTGTTCTTCATTCCAGTCATCTCTGAGTTTTAACAACATTTTGAACATCATATGTCAGCTCACTTCTGTTAAGTGAAGTTTTTTGGCATGTGACCTTTTAACAAGCCCATGAATAATTTCCTTAATTGACTGGCTAGTGATGTTTTTATTCAGCCGTGTCAGTAGCAGTCCAGTGACAGAACACACACTCCCACCCCGACCCACACACCCACTGACAAGCTATTAAATCAGCCAGGGGTGCAAATTGCATATCTCTTTCATGGTTTTGAATTGGAATCCTTTTTTACACAAAGCCTGTTAATGGTTAATAAAACTACTGTGTACACAGACATCAATGTCTTTATCTACAAGACCCTAATTTTCTAATTGCTTGAACCACCTCTGGCATTACTGGTGCAGATTGAATGTACGTAGTGATTACCCAGGGCCTCTTTATATAGGCTCCATTAGGGGTGGTGTCATTCTTTTCCATCTGTCAGGAAACCACTGGGCTGGTAATTAGGAAGGGAATGGGCATTGCAAGGGCTGCTCAGAGCCACGTGGCATTTTTCTTTCAACATGTACAGGACCGCATCTTTCTTATACCCTTTTTGTTCTTTTTAAGGCAATGACAGTTTACTGTAATTCAAAACCACTAGGTAGGCAAATAGAGCAAAATGGGGTACTTGGAACAGTAGGTAAAATAATTATGATGGGAGTAATAAATGACTTTCCTCTTTACTGCTCCCATGACCATTCGTTCCATGTGGCTGGCAACCTGTCCCTACCAGGATCTTTATGTTGGTAGTTGATAAAGTCTCTGTGAGATCTGAGGCCCCCAACACAGGCAGAGTGTATTATTCACAGATGGGCCCCTGTAGTTTCTGGTTGTGGGATTTAAGAGGGCAGATTATCTAGTATGTGTATCCAGGAAGCTCTAAGTTCTGACGCTGCTAGTACCAAGATAGTATAGGAGGCTAACCCGTTTAGGTGAAACACATTTCCTGTTTTAGGAGCTGGCTTCCCCACAAGAAGTGCTGCAAATTCCCTTCTGACTGATCACTGAGCTGGTGTTTTGTTTTATTTATTTAGTTTTGATTCTCCGGGGAACCTCTGTCTTTTGGTAACAAAGTTGTCTCTACTCTCTATGGGAAACAAGTCCCGCAACCGTCAGTCTCAGTAAGAGGCTCAGATGAAGGCCACTGAAGTACAGTGTCTGGGTCCCAGATTCCAGGGCACTCCAGAATCATCAGTGGAGCTTATAAGACCCCAGAGTTGTGTGGGTCCACTGGAGAAATTTTCTACAGATTTGGGGTGGGGCCATGACGGGGGAGCCTGGTGGGCTGCCATCCATGGGGTCGCACAGAGCCGGACACGAATGACGCGACGCAGCAGCAGCAGCAGCATGAAATGCTAGGTGCAACAGGAGCTTCAGACCATGCTTTGGAAAAGTGAAGATCCAGAATGAGGTGAGAAGCAGCACGGTGGGCGGCCAGAGAATGGGCTTCTAGTGATGCAGATGAACACAGGGCACACCTCAGCTTGGCAGCCTTCAACATGCTCCTGAAACCCATTGAGCCTTGGTTTCCTCGTCTGCTCAAGCCAATCAATAACATCTGTCTTAAATGGGATAGTGTAGCAAAGCCTCGAGCCCAGTGCCTGCCCCTTAGTAGGGTTATTCAAGGGGTGGAGTTAGTTGGGCGTTGAAACTGACACCCATGGATCAAAAGGAATAGCTCTTGTCTGATGTGTCTCTTATTGTGGGTATGTCCTTCTTAAGGAAGTTTATCTTCACTTTTCATGCACAGAGGTTATGGCAGCCTTTCTCTGAGTTAATTGCTGCTCTTTCCAAAGGTTTTGCCCTGCATCAGTCCAACATGTGTTACCCAACTTAGATCTCTTATCTCAGTTTGATGAACTTGGAAACCTGAAGTCCATGCACTGGGCAATGCCCAAAGAAAGTCACACACTAGAAATGATTGATAGCAGGGTTTTTCAGTGTTGGCATGGCTGACATTTTGGACCAGACAGATCTTTGTTGTAGGTGCTGTCCTGCACACTGTAGAATGCTGTCAGCGTGTCTCGTCTCTACCCATGGCATGCCAGTAGCATCATCCCAAGCTGTGACAGTATAAAAACTCCAGGGACTTTGCTGGTGGTCTAGCAGTTAAGACTCTGTGTCTCCACTGCAAGGGGCGCAGGTTTGATCTCTGCTTGGGGAACTGAGATCCCACATGCCTCACGGTGCAGCCAAAAAAAAAGTATCTCTAGACATTGCCGAATGTCCCCTCATCTACTGGAGGATAAAATCACCCTAGTTGAAAACCACACAGACTCAGAGCCTTGCCACTGCCTTAAAACTGATGTTCCCGAGCCTCTTGCTTCATAAAATACCAGGAGAGCTCTATAAGAAATAAAAACAAAAACAACCACCACGTGCCTAGGCCCTGCTGTAGACTAGAGTCGGCTCTTTGCAACCCCATGGACTATACAGTCTATGGAATTCTCCAGTCCAGAATACTGGAGTGGGTAGCCTTTCCCTTCTCCAGGGGATCGTCCCAAGCCAGGGATCAAATCCAGGTCTCCCACATTGTAGGCGGATTCTTTACCAGCTGGGTGACAAGGGAAGCCCTAGACTACAGAGTCAGAAATGTCAAGGGGTACCCACTAATCTGAATTCTTTGAGCCCCATAGATTACTCTGATGAGCAGCTAGTTTGGGGACCAAGAGATGTACCTGTTGTGGTCCCCTTGCCGTTAGCTCTGGGTGGACTTGCCTGTTACAATCTCATTCTAAAGATGAGTTGGCTGTCTGCCTTGCTGGATCAAAGGATTAGTAATGATAAAGGAAGATTGTAGATGAGGAGGCACTTTGGACTTCATATGCTGAGTTATAGGTCCCCTGTCATAGGAAGATGGGCATGTGGTCCAAGGAAAAAGTTTTTGTTTGAATCAGTTACGTTTTGTGAATTATCCAGCTATATGCATGTATTGTGTGTAGTCTCTCAGTTGTGTCTGACTCTATGGATTGTAGTCCCCTGGGCTCCTCTGTCCATGGGATTCTCTAGGCAAGAATACTGGAGTGGGTTGCCATTTCTTCCTCCAGGGAATCTCCCAGACCCAGGGATTGTACCCACATTGCCTGTGTCTCCTGCATTGGCATCACACTCTTAAAAACAAAAAAGCCTCTGTGCCCAAGTACTGTGCTAATAAGCTCTGTATGGGAATTAATTCATGGTAATTATTCCCATTACACAGATGGTAAAACTGAGGCAGAGAGAGGTTAAGTAGCTCTTCTGAGGTCATATATTGCTAATAAGCACTATTGCCATGATGTAGCCAGACGCTGGGTCTGAGCCTGTGCTTTGAACACTGCTTTCTACTCCCTCTTTTTGTATCAAGAATGAAGATTAGAAAAAAGAAGCATAAGTCCCTCAAAAATTTTTTTAAAGGAAAATAGAAAAAACAAAAAACAAAGAATGAAGTTTCAACTAGAGTTTTCACTGTTGTTGCCAATAATTGGGGCATTTAGGTTGATTTCACAGAACTGAAATTGAAATTGAAAATGGATAATTCCTTTTTAGAGGTGTCCACATCCTTAATTAATGAGTTGACAAATCAGTCATTTTTAGGACATTGAGTTGGTTATTTGGAGGAAGTGAGAATATATCAAAGACAGGAGGCCTTTTAAAATGGTCCCTCCCTCCCTTTGGTAGTATGTATAGTCAGCAAAATTAAAGCATGATTTTCTTGATGCCCCTCACCCTTATTTTTTTTCTTTTCTGTTTTTTTTGACTCCTCTGTGAGGCATGCAGGATCTTAGTTCCCAGACCAGGGATCAAACCTGTACCCTCTGCAGTGGAAGCATGGAGCCCTAACCCCTGCACCACCAGGGAAGTCCCACCCTTACCATTGTATTGGTTGTATGAGTTTGGTTTCCAGATAAATATGGAGGATAGGACTGGTGATGTGAACTATCTTGTCCTCTACAGTTGGCCCTCCGCATCAGCGAGTTCTGCATCCGTGGATACAGAGGGCAGACTGTATTAATTACACCATTTTCTATAAAGGATTTGAGTGTCCATAGATTTTGGTATCTGCAGAGGTCCTGGAGGGGTTCCCTGGTAGCTCAGCTGATAAAGAATCAGCCTGTAATGCAAGAGACCTGGGTTCAATCCCTGGGTTGGGAAGACACCCTGGAGGAGGACATGGCAACCCACTCCAGTATTCTTGCCCGTAGAACCGCCATGGACAGAGGAGCCTGGCTGCAGTCCATGGGGTCGCTGAGGGTCGGACACAACTGAGCGACTTCACTTTCACTTTTCACTTTCATGCATTGGAGAAGGAAATGGCAACCCACTCCAGTGTTCTTGCCTGGAGAATCCCGGGGACGGGGGAGCCTGGTGGGCTGCCGTCTCTGGGGTCGCACAGAGTTGGGCAGGACTGAAGCGACTTAGCAGCAGCAGCAGCAGCAGAGCGACTAAGCACAGCACAGCACAGCGGTCCTGGAACCAGTGCCTCGAAGATCGAGAGGGACAGCCCTGAAAAGTGTGTCTTACGATTCACTCTCTTTGTCTGCCTTTCTGATTGAACTTTTTCAGATGACTCAACACTCAGGTCCTCCCCTGCATCCTGACAGCTGCTGTTTAGTCGCTGAGTCGTGTCCCACTCTGCGACCCCAAGGATTGCAGCACGCCACACTTCCCTGTCCTTTACTATCTCCTGGAGTTTGCTCAGATTCATGACCATTCAGTCAGTGATGCCATTCAACTATTTCATCTTCTGCCACCGTCTTCTCCTTTTGCCTTCAATCTTTCTTGGCGTTGGGTCTTTTCCAATGAGTTGGCTCTTTGTATCAGGTGGCCAAAGTATTGGAGCTTTGGCTTCAGCATCAGTCCTTCCAGTCAGTATTCAGGGTTGATTTCCTTTAGGATTGACTGGTTTGATGTCCTTGCAGTCCAAGGGACTCTCAAGAGTCTTCTCCAGAACCATGGTATGAGTCTTCAGAGTCTCGTGGCCAAACTTTCTTGTGTTCATCTGAGCAGAGGAAGCTCACATCTCTTTCTGCTTCAAATTCACCCCAACCTCCTAGTTCACACCTAGATGCAGCTCTGTTCTCGGTGCTTATTTGTGGCACAGACCTCAGCCCTGACTCAGAAAGCAGATTTTAAAGACTGCCCCCTCAAAGGAGGGGGAAAAAAATCACAGGACTTCAGAGGCAAAATTTCTAATGATCTAAAGGGGGAAGTCTCACTCTCTTTGGCTCTCTGATCCTCTTTATTTGTTTAGTTTATTCATAAACTAAATGATTTTGCTTCGGTGAGTTTCTTATAGGGCAATGGGGAATTATAGGCTCCTACAACAATTGTGCTCAAGACTGTGGCTTTTGGTTGGATGTTTGAGCCTGGGAGAATGGCCCAGTTCCGGGGGCCTTGCCCAGATTTAATCTGCAAAACCAGGAGAATGTTGAAGTGGCTGTCCTGAGTCTACGCTGGGTTGTTCCCATGGAAGTTTGTGATCAGACACCGAGTTTAGCCCTGTTATCTTACTTTCTCTTTGACACTATACCATGGCCGTCTTTCCTCTCAATTCTTCCTGGAACAACTCCTGTCTCAGATCCGGGCCTCAGGCAAGGAGCTGTCTGCAGGGGAATGATGGGGAAGTGATTCTGCAGTGATCCCAGGAGGCAGGAGGAAGGGAGGAGAAACCAGTATAGAGGCTTGGAATTATGGTCCCTTCTGTCATGGGGCCTTGATTCTCCCCAGACTCTGTCGGAGAGCCTAGAGCCTTCCACCAGCCATCATCTGACCTGGGGATATGATGGGCTCTAGAGGCGTCTCCTGTACCTCCCAGCCTCCTGCAGTCAGGTGACACCCGCACTCCCCACCCCCATCAGTGGTTTAACCCCACCCGTTTACTCCGAGATGCCCTGGTGTTTATTCGGCACTGCAGCAAGCTGTGTACAGATTCCTTAATTCCTCCATTCTGAAAATGGGCAGGGTGCTGACGCATGTGTGAGTATTAGCGTTTCTCTCTTAAGATGGTATGATCTGTGATGTTTTTAGCTTATACTGCTGATTCGGTCCCAGATCAGTAGCCTGTTTTTAGGCAGATGTATATTTTATAGGGAAGTGTTAGCATTTTGCGACTCTAATGAGAGAAATCGATGTAACTTAAAGTTCCAGAGTTCTTAGGAACTAGCTCTCCACGTGAATGCTTTTAGGGTTACCTATTAATGTGCTTTTTCCACATATAAGTTAGCGAGGCTACAATATATTCACATTATTCAAATAATTTAAAACTGTCACTCTCTTTGAAAAACTAGGTGCCCAACTCGATGGATGCATAACATTGTCTTTTAAAGTGCTCTCTTTCTGTATTATCTATTTTTTTCTCTCTCACTGTGGGAAATGTCAGCCTTTCAAAAGAGTAGAGTGTGTAGGTCATAGAGAAGTTGCAGAAATAAGTAAGAGCCAAAAATGTGGTGAATTTTTCTTGCTGTCTGACAGCTCTGTAGTAATATATGAAGGGAAGCCCATAATTTATACAGCACTCAGTGGGAGACTCATATTTTTTCCCCTAACTTGCCAGTAGGTAAATAATACCTACTGTTCAGTTCTTACATCTCAGCTCTGCAAATCAATCTGTGCCTCAAACCTGTTGATTTAAACTAAAAAGCTGTAATGAGCCAGAATTCCCATTGCTACATTTAGACTTGAATTTTAGAATGTCAGGACCTTGGTGTTTAAATCAACGTTGCTGACTTTCATATGAGGGTGGTGAGGTCTGGAGAGGTGCCACCTGTTCTACTATTCTCCAAGTTCATGACAAGGATAGATTTTGAGCCCAGAGCTTCTGAGCTATTTAAGTTAGAAAATTATGTAAACAAAACCATGTACAAATACCTTATGTGTGAAAACTGACAGAACATCCAAATAAATACAACTCTAGCTTGTCTGTTGTAAGGTTCAGGTCTGATTTGAGTCTCAAGTTAGCTACTGACTAGCTTTATAATCATGAGCAGGTCATGAGGTCTTGCCTAGCTCTCTCTCTGCCTGAATCCTGCTCTCTCAGCCCTTTTAATTTGTTAGATGGCAGCCTTGATATGAGGTCAAGTCCATGGAAGTTCTCTGTAAACTAGACTCTTAGCCCCATGCCAAAGGGTGTTTGCCCCAGGGAATTCATACCCATTGGATTTGGCCCTAAGACTCTGCTACAGACAGGCCATGCTAAATAGTGAGTCCCAGATACGGAAGAAAATGCCATAGGATTAAGTTAGAAATTTATTTTTATTAGTTTACATATGTTCAGTATCATCTTTAATACCATACCATTTTATTCATTGTCCTGTGTTCAAAACAGTTTTGGAAAGGAAGTAGTATTTTTATCATCCCCGTTTTACTTATAAGTAAACTGAGTCTTAGAAAAGAGGGCATGAATCACAGAGCTTGGGTGGAAGCTTACTATATTGCTCAAGCAACAGTACTGTAACCCACCGAAAAGCATGCCTTCTGCCTGTGTGCCCCTCACTTTGCAGGACATAGAGTAGATGCTCAGTTAGAACCTGATGAGTTTGTACCATCAAAGACCAGTGTTTGCTCTCTTATGAAGGTACAATAAAAGGAAATGTTAAAAATGATACAGCTGGAGAAGGCATTTTTAGACATTTTCTTTTCATTATAAAAGTACAACACACAGGAAAGTAGAAGGAAAAAACGTCCACCTTCTCACTACTGTTAGTTTTCAGTGTATTTCCTACTAAAAATTTTCCTCCATGGGTTAGATTTATTTTTACATATTTCTAATCTCCATGGATATAATTTTATGTTTTTCATTTAATATTTTATCTCTTGGACACTTTTTTTGTTGGTAGAGACAGTTTTAAGTAGCACTTAATAGTCTTCTGAATTGACATGTCACCCGTACTTAAACCCTCCTTTTGTGGCGCATTTAACTTCCCCATTTTTAAATATAAAGAATGCTATCAATAAAGAATTCATACATTCTTCTGTAGAAAGCTTTTTCTATAGGGATACATTCCCAGAGGTGGATCAAAGAGAATGAACAATTTAAGCCAATTACTTTAAATACAGTAATCAAGAAGGTTAGAAACACTGGAGAATAGGTTACCAAGGCAATGATACAGTATTTTTGTAGGGATGAAAAGAAAGAGAAGATTCAATTAGCCAAGTCACGCTGATAAGCAAGTCTCCTGAAGGCTCAGAGCCTTTCATTTTCCGCAGAGACGAAGAGTGGAGTTGGTGCCAAATACCTGCAATGCAGAGGCGGGACTTCCAGAAGTCTAAGAGGCTTCCACTCTTGTATACCTTTTTGATTCTATCAGAGTAATCATTAAGAAGTGGTTTTCTTTGCATATCTGTGACACGAGGATTGCCTGCTTTACAAGACGGACTGAAATCTCTGCTACAGGGCTTCTCTGGTGGCTCAGATGGCAAAGAATCCATCTGAAATGCAGGAGACCCGGGTTCAATCCTTGTGTCAGGAAGATATCCTGGAGAAGGGAATGACTACCCACTCCGGTATTCTTGCCTGGAGAATCCCATGGACAGAGGAGCCTGGAGGGCTACAGTCCTTGGAGTCACAAAGAGTCAGGCACGACTGAGTGACTAACACTTTCTTTTCACTTTACTCTCTGCTATAAGCAAACTGTCGTCAGACACGTGTTGTACAGTGATCCTCAAATAGCCAAGGGCGCACTCCAGTTCCAGGGCTGCTTTTTGGAGACAGTGTTTTGCTGCCACTGCCATAAGAGGTTTCTCTTTCAAGAACCTTATAACTGTAAGTTTTGCTGCAATAACAAACTACCCCCATATCTCAGTCCCTTTAAACCATGAACAGTCATTTCTCAGTCATTTTCCATTTAAGCTGAGGTTTGGTGTTGGTCCTTTTCCACCTTAGTTCTCATTCCAGGTCTTGGTCCAAAGGATTGGCTCCTCTCTGAGGATTGCTGTTCCTCTGGCAAAGGGCAGAAATGAGGCCAGCCAGACAGAGCTTCGGCTCAGGTGTGGTGTATATATTGTACATCATCTCCACTCACATTTCCTTGGCCCAAGGAAGTCACATGTCCACGCCTGAACGTGGGCAGCGTGCGCACTTGCCCTCCTCAGAGGTGCTATGAAGCATATGGCAAGGGTAGGAATGTGTAATTGAGATGAAACTGCTATGAACAGAGATGCAGCCTACCTACTAGGAATTGGCTTCCTTGTTTTCTTCTGATCTCCTTCCATCCCTTTGTCTGTTGCAGTACAGAACCTAGCTCTCCATGTGAACTGCTTTGACTGCCCCCATATGAGAGGGTCTCAAGATACAAAGGATTTGCTAACTGAATGTGTGTCCTGTCGTTCCCCTATAAGAGATGATGTCTCTGTCTCCTCTCTTTCATCTCAGCAGGCCTATGACTCACTCATAGCAGACAGAATGTTCTGGAAGGATGCTGGAGTCTTCTGCCTGATTCTTGGGGATTACTTGCTCTGGGGGAAGTCAGCTGCCACATATGAAGAAAACCTGACTGCCCTGAGGGATATTGGTTAACCTCTCTGGTCTAGAGTCCCCACTGACCTCAGCCTTCCACCACCCCTGCTGTGGGTGAATCATCTCTGTGTTCAGTCTTTGTTATCATTCATCTTAGATTCAAAGACCAAGGAAAGAATATCTGATTAGCACAAGCTTGGGTTAATTGCCTAGGTTCAAGGCCAGGTGCAGGGACTGTCAGCCTCCTCTTTGAGGAGCTGCTGCTGCTGCGTCGCTTCAGTCGTGTCCGACTCTGTGCGACCCCATAGATGGCAGCCCACCAGGCTCCCCTGTCCCTGGGATTCTCCAGGCAAGAACACTGGAGTGGGTTGCCATTTCCTTCTCCAGTGCATGCATGCATGCTAAGTTGATTCAGTTGTGTCCGACTCTGTGTGACTTTATGGACAGCAGCCCACCAGGTTCCTCTGTCCATGGGACTCTCTAGGCAAGAGTACTGGAATGGGCTGCCATTTCCTTCTCCATCTTTGAGGAGAGTGGGGCCTGAAAGTGGAATGACGCAAGTCAGAGCCAGCAGAACTCCTCCAGTGGTTCATGGAGGCTACTGACTGAGTCAGCTGCTGAAATGCAAATCTAGTCATCTTACTCCATGTTCAAAGCCATTAGGGGCTCTGTACGGTTTTCATAAGAAAGTGTATACAACTTTGATTGGTCTGCGAGGTTCTTCAGCATTGGCTCTTGGCCCCTTCTCTCCCCAGCTTCCCAGACAGGATCCCTCATGGAACCTTGATTTCAGTCTTACTGAGGCACTTGTAATTGAACAAATGATCTCATTCACTTTCAAGGCTTTCAGTACAATCTGTGTGATGACTCCTGGTATATGTCCCGACTTGAACTTTTCTTTGAAACTAATCTCTTGTCTCCAACTGCCTTCTCAGCATCTCCACTTGGGGACCTAACAGACATCCCCGATAGTGAGTCCAAAACCCAAATCCTGATCACCCCTACCTCCCTGCCCCACCCCAAACCCTGCTTCTGCACTCTTCCCCATCTCAGGAAATGGTAACTCCATCCCTCCCTTTCTTCACATCAAAAGCCTTGAATCATTCTTGAGTCTTGCTTAGTTCATGGTACTTGTCAACTGTACCTTCAGAATAGATCCTGAACAGACCAAAACTTGAAATCAGAATATATCCAGATTCTCAGCTCTTTCCCCAATGCTTGAGTCCTGACCCAAGATGCCGTCACTGGTCACTCTCTCATCTGAGTATTCCGACTGCCTTCTATCTATTAGCCCTGTTTCTGCCTTTGCCAAGCAGCAGCAATCCTGTTAAAACACATGGTATCAAGTCTTCTCCAAGTCAGAGCCTCCAGTGGCTTCCAGTCTGTGTAAATACCTAAGTCTCTACAGGGGCTTTAAGACTTGACATGATCCTTGGCCTCTGCCTTCACCTACCGTTTTCCTGCTTCATCTTCAGCCCTCTGGCTGCCTTGATGTCCTTCCATCAAGTCGAGCAGACTTCTGCCTCAGAGCCTTGCTCCTCCCTCTGCCTGGAAGGTTCTTACCCCATATGTCTATGTGGCCTCTGCCTAGAATGGTGCCTGACAGAATGAAGGCTTGTAGGGAAATGTGCTAGATGAATGGATTCTGACAGGCCTCTGGACATAGTTTCCCTGAAACATACTCTTCTATCAAGCTGACTTCTTTTGGTTCTTTCAGTCAACTTAAATCTCAGCTTCTCTGGGACTGTTCCTGTGATTTATTAATATATATCCCCTTTTTCTTCTCTTTGAGGAAAAGGACTCTGTCTTATTTGTCATTGTATCTAGTGTATCAAAGGTTTCTTTGCATCTGATTGACCCTCAGAAAGTATTTCCCTCAATCTCAACATTGATGTAGTATTTATTTTAATGGGTGGTACCTGTACATTGTTTACAAAATACATAACATGCATCCTAGGGTATATAGGGAAAAGCAAGCTTCTGTTCTCCACATATTTTCTGTAGGGATTGTCATCCCTCTTATTGGGTATTTCCCTGCATATATTCTATGCATAGACCAGCAGTTAAACATTCAGTATTTGTTGTTATTTACTCTCTAAGTCTTATATGCCTCTTTGTGACTTCATGGACTGTAACCCACCAGACTCCTCTGTCCATGGTATTTTCCAGGCAAGAATACTGGAGTGGGTTGCTATTTCCTTCTCCAGGGAATTTTCCTGATCAGGGATTGAACCCACATCTCCTACATTGGCAGGCAGATTCTTTTACCACTGAGTTACCAGGGAAGCTCTAACATTCAGTATTTGTTTAAGAAAAAAAAAAATTGAGATTGGTACACAGATAATTGACACTGAATATAATCTTAAATATAAGCTTGACTTAAATATATTTAAATGGTTCACTCTGCGTAACCAGTTTGCTTAAGTAGTAAGATTTCTGATTCTCCTGAAAAACAAGTATCACCCTGAAAGTCCTTTTTAAATCTATTTAAAGCCCATCAATTCACTTTGTACTCCCCTAGGCTGAAAACAGTGACTGTCAGTACATTTGCCTTGGGTCTCTCAAGAGCTGGTAGAAACCAGCCCTCTCTCCCCATCTCCGTGTCTCCTGCCCTATTCTAGCAGCATCTCTTTCCAAGATCATTGTTGTTACCGAATTAAGTCTTGTGGGCTCTGCTGGGACCCAGGGCTGTGGCGAAGGCTCTATTTCTCTTCCAGTTCCTGTAGCCAAAAACAAAACCAAAGCTGAGACTGAAGCAGTGCAGGCTTTATTCAGTGGTCTGAGAGTGGAGAGGTAGGAACTTTGTTCACAAATCAACTTCTCATCCCTTGGCGACATGGGATTTGATTCTAAACAGTAGAGACAAAGGGAGAGGAGTGAGGTTGGTGAGGGGAGGCATGTGTACCAGTGCACCAGGGAAGGGGCAGCGCTTTTGATGGCATGGGTGCCACCCTCTCTTATCCTCTTTTGGTCCTTGATTTCTGATCATGATGCAAGTAGGTGTGTCGTGCTAATGTAATAAAATCAGCGTATAATGAGACTGTGTTGGAGGTCAGGTATGGCACCATCTTGGTTCCAACTGGTCCCATTTGGTCTTTGTTTTTCTCTTCCTATAGCTTCCTTTCTTATCTCTTAAAGATTTGTGATAACTCCTATTAAATGTGAGGACAGGTGGATTTTGAGAAAGGGAGCCTCCCCAATCACTCAGTGGGTAAAAGAATCCACCTGCAATAAAGAAGACACAAGAGAGATGGGTCCTATCCCTGGATGGGAAAGATCCCCTGGAGAAGGAGATGGCAATGCCCTTCCGTATTCTTGCCTGGAGAATTCTATGGACAGAGCAGCCTGGTGGGCTGCAGTCCATGGGGTCACAAAGAGTTGGCTATGTATGACTTATCAACTGAGCACAAACACTGGTTCTTTTTCTGGCAGCAGTGTCTTCCCTTGGCCTCCCTGCCTCCACCAGTGACCCTCTTTGGTCTGCTCTCAACAGAGCAGCCAGATTGATCCTGAGAAAAATAATGTGAGTCATTTCTCTGTTCAATCCATTGTTGGTTTCCCATCCTACTCAAAATAAAAGCCAAGTCCTAGTATGACCATGTATGCCAGTCAGGAGGGCTCCATCACTGTTCATTGAAAATGCTGGGTTCCCTCTGTTACCAGGCCCTTTCCAGATCCTTCAGCAGCAACACTATAGAAATGAATATCACTTCCATCAGACCCTTAGATAAGCAAACCTTTCTTATTAAGAGAGGGAACTTGTGCACAAGGGAGAAGGCAGAAAAAAATAGTGCCAGCTCCCTAAGTAGAAGGGACAAGCTGCTTTTATAAAAAAGGGAGGGTTTGCCTCATGATCGCTGATAATTTCCAGAAATTGTCCACCTTTTTTTTGATCAGCAGCAGGTGGCTCCAATTGGATATCGGGACTAGGGGGCGTTTCTGTGAAGGGAAAGGAGTGCAGGAGAATTTTCTGCGAGAAAACGTCTGAGCAGATGTGTCTAAAGTTCAGAGTTGAGGGACTTCCCCGGCAGCTCAGTGGTTAAGACTTCATGCTTCCAGTGTAGGGGGCAGTGGGTTCAATCCCTGGTTGGGGAACTAAGATCCTGCATGCTGCACAGCATGCGTAAATAAATAACGCAGTCTTATTAAACTTTTTTCTATAGTTGAACTTCTTGTCTTCTGGCAACTAAGTATATTCTTGGGTGTAACACAGGTAAACTTAATATTTTATTCCTGCAAGTCTGGCTTTTGTCTCTGGGACTTGCACATTTGTTCTTTAGTTGCCAAGGCTGTTTCTTGGCCTTGTTTCCGGAATGGCTGTGCTCATATCTTCCTGCCTCGCCTGCATGGGCACCTGTGCTCCTCGTGCTCTCTGTCTAGAGTGCTCATCCCCGGGTAGCTGTTCAGCTCACTCTGCCATCTCTCAGGTCTGTGGTTAAAAGCCCCCTCCCTAGAGAAGGGTGATGACTGTGTGTAGAATACAGGCCTGTTACTCTCCTCCTTTGTGCTGCTTTACATCTGTAGGATGTTCTTGTTTGTTCACGTGCTTATTGTCTGCCCCTCCCTGTGTAAGCAGCACGAGAGCAGGCTGTTATTCATGTGCTTCTTTGGTGCTGAATCCTGGCACCAGAACACTGAAAGCGTCAATTGGTAATTGTGGATTCAAGGAGACTGATGAGGCTCTTAGGTCTCAGCATACAGCCCCCTTGCGGCATATATGGGAAGCAGAGGTACTGGTGGAGTCTGGCAATCACTAGGAAGGTTGTTCCCAGTTCCTTTCCCTCCTTGCATCTCTCTATACCCAAGAAACAGCATCCTGAGACCTAGGGGCCCAGGAAAGTGGCCCTGGGCAGCAAGGCTTGGGTGATGCTGCTTCCACTAAGCTCCAGGTATCTGGCTATCTGGACATTGCTCCTTGAGTTTTGTGAGTCCTAGACTAGACTCCCCACCAGCTCCCCACCCTGGTCTCCTCCTGCTTTGGGATGTGTCACTACCTCTTTCCTTTTGGAAAGAAAGATCAGGTTTTCCTGGCATCCTTCTCTGCTGTCCAGTTGGTTACCAGGGTCCATCCCTTCTGCCTCCGCAGGGTCTTTCCTATTGATCCCTCTCAGCTGTCACGGCTACTCTGTAAGGGGTCATCACTCGTTTCCTTGACTACTAGCCTTGTCTTCCAGCTGATTTCCTTGCTTCTAGTTTCCTTCCCTTCAACTCTGCCAAACTCCCCCCAGTTAGAAGATCTTCGTAAAGCCCAGATCACATCATGTGCCTCCCTTGCTTCAAACTGTTTAACAGCTTCCTGTCCCCACTACCGGCTTCTTCAGCCTTAGACATGTGTGTTCCACCTTGATGATTTGTGCTGTACCACCTATGCCATTACTTACTTAACATTTATTTAAATAATCTACTCCTGGATTGCCTGGAAAATTCCATGGACAGAGGAGCCTGGTAGGCTATAGTCCATGGAGTCGCAAAGAGTCGGACACGACTGAGCAACTTCACTTTCACATATTTGACATTTTTTTCCTTCGGCAATAATATCCTTGTAGGCATGGAGTAAAAATCAGTTTTCCTAATGTATATTAAAGTATATAAATATTATATATAATACACTGGTCTATGTACTGTCTGAAGGAGATCAGCCCTGGGATTTCTTTGGAAGGAATGATGCTAAAGCTGAAACTCCAGTACTTCGGCCACCTCATGCAAAGGGTTGACTCACTGGAAAAGACTCTGATGCTGGGAGGGATTGGGGGCAGAAGGAGAAGGGGACGACCGAGGATGAGATGGCTAGATAGCATCACTGACTCGATGGACGTGAGTCTGAGTGAACTCCGGGAGTTGGTGATGGACAGGGAGGCCTGGCGTGCTGCGATTCATGGGGTCGCAAAGAGTCAGACACGACTGAGTGACTGAACTGAACTGATGTACTGTCTAAGATGCATTGTAAATATCATTTTGTCAAATTCTTCCAAAAAATTATGAAGAGGAAGGAACACTCCTAAAGAGATTCTCTGAAGCCACCGTCAATCTGATATCAAAACCAGACAAAGATACTGCCAAAAAAAGAAAATTATGGACCAATATCTTTGAATATAGATGCAAAAATTCTTAACAAATTTCTTAGCAAACTGTATCCAGCAATATAAAAAAACTCATACACCATGACCAAGTGGGATTCATCCCAAGTCCCTAAGGCTGGTTCAATACATGCAGATCAATCAGTGTGATTCACTGCACAAACAAAAGGGAAGACAAAGACCACATGATCATCTCAGTAGATGCAGAAAAAGCATTGTGCACATCGTGGGTGATGTTGCGCCTGCCATCTCGAGGGGACTTCCAGGACACAGAGGGCCCTTCCTCGCGTGGCTCTTGCACGGCTGCTCCCCTAGCCTGATGCTCCAGGCAGAGCCTCTCCACTTTGGATTTCCATAGAAGCAGGAGCGACAATATGGGGTCTTCACAGTTTTGCTTATGAAGTTCCCTCTGCCTGGAGTGCCCTCCGCAGCCTTTCAGCTTCTCTACTTGATGGCTCCTGTCTAGTCCTCTAGAGCCAGCTTACCTGTCACCCCACAGCGCTGTCTTTCCTTCCCACTCAGTTCCCAGGTTGCGTTTCATCGCTTTGGTTTCTTTCTTCATTTTGTTCTTTGTCCATTATCAGTTTTCACGTTCACTACTAATGACTGTCCAGTAATGCTTTTCAGGTTTCCTGTCCCAGGTGTGTGCTCTCGGGAGGCTGGGGCTAGGTTTTGTTTTCTTACCTTGGCATTCCATTCACTTTGAAATGTGATGAATGCAGTTACCCCAGTGGAGCAGTAGATGTTCTAGGATCGCTTGAGGTTAGGTGAGATCAAGAGTGAGGCATGTGAACCTGGGAGATGGGGGTGAACTGGAAGGAGAGAGGGGATGCATTGACTGAGAAAGGCACCAAAGGCGTGATGTCCCTTCACAAGGCTTTTCAGAGTAGAACCTGCTGGACTTCCCTGATGGCTCAGATGGTAAAGAATTTGCCTGCAATGCCGGGGACCCACGTTCAATCCCTGAGTTGGGAAGATCCCCTGGAGAAGGTAATGGCAACCCACTACAGTATTCTTGCCTGGAGCAACATAGGAGCTTAGCAGGCTGTAGTCCATGGGCTCACAAAGAGTCAGATACGGCTGAGCGACTAACACTACCACTACCTACTGCTGGCCCACATCAACTTACCTGATTGTTCGTGTCTCCCTCTCTTGTCCATGGGATTCTCCAGGCAAGAATACTGGAGTGGATTGCCATTTCCTTCTCCAGGGGATCTTCCCGACCCAGGGATCGAACCCAGGTCTCCCACATTGCAGGCAGACGCTTTAACCTCTGTACCACCAGAGAAGCCCCTATATATATATATATATATATATATATATATATATATAAACTAAACAGAGTTTTTGGTGAATGTCTGTGTTTTCAACCCAACCATTAGAGTTACACCGTTCAATATGGTAGTCACTAACCACATGTGGTCATTTGTTTTAATTAGCATTTTAATTAATTTAAAAAGCACTAAAATTTAATTTCTTCCATTGCATTAGCCACATTTGAAGTCTCTGTAGCCACATGTGGCTAGTGGCTTCCCTTTTCAACAGAACAGAATGGAACATCTCCTTCATCACAGAAAATTTCATTGGTCTACCCTGCTCTAGAATCTGAGACTAATAACTCTCCCATGCTGATTTTTGTCCCTAAAATTGAAGCCAAGAAGAAAGTCCTATGTCAGTGAGATTCCACTTGGATAGGATTAGTCAGCTTGTTTATTGTTCATTTGCTGAGTAAGGAGAAATTCTTAGTGATTCGGTCTTGAGGAGATGGATGATCTTATCATGGACAGAGTTTGACCACGTGTCTATAGAGCTCTAGCCTGAGTAGCCATCCCTGGTCCAAGCCACTGTCGCCTCACCACAGCCTGTTCACAAAACAGCAGGTGGATGAGGTTAAAACTAAAGAGAGAAGAGAGAGGACACAGGTAGAGAGGAGATGGAGATTTAGAGCCTATGAGAGTCAGGCAGGTAAGATGAGGAAGAACAGAAAGAGAAGGGGAGCAGACTCCTGCAGTGGAAGAGAAGGTGGGTGTTGGTGGCCATGGCATCAAGGGAGGCAGCGAGTCTTGAATCAAATGTTGGCTGTTTGGCAAAGCCATTACAGAGAATGAGAAATGGCTCATGGCATTCCTGGTGCACTTTCTCTTGTCTCCTGGCTGATTTTGTGTGTTGTTTTACTTAAAATGGCAGACTACATGGAGTAAAAGAGGACCAGCGAGAATGAAACAGCATTAGAAATCGTACATCCCTAAGAACCACGTGTACTTGCCACTTGACTGTCTTTCGTTTTTTATTATTTCATGTTTGATTGAAGATGGACCCAGATTACAAGTGCTGTGGAGGCTGGGGTGGAAAATGATAAAATATTACACTTTAAGCTGTGGACTGAATTGGTAAAGTGCCAGAGCAACTGTGTTTTAAGGCTTTTGTAAATTAGGGGATGATCAGAAGAAGTTTCTCTTTGGCAAATAACTTCGAATTGATATGGTAAGACCCAGGCTTTATTCATATGATTTCAGGCCTTTAAGCCTACAGTTGACCAGGGACCAAACTTCCAACCTTCTGTCGTTTGGGATGTGAGAGTGTCTGCCAATTCGTTTCCTGTATAATTTCAGAAGCAAAAATTAATGCTGATGCAAGGTGATAGGTTTACAATGCTGAAGAAATTTGCAGCTTTTAGGAGAATAAAAAAAAATACCAGTGGCTTCAACTATTTCTTTGGATTTTGCTAATCTTTCAGATATTATTAATAAGTATATCTTTGACAAGATTGATACTACAGTGTTTCTCAAACTGCAGTGAATGTCTGAAGGACTTATTAAAATACAGATTGCTGGATCCCCATCTGCAGAGTTTCTGATTCAGTAGGTCTGGGTTGACCTCCGGCATTTTCATTTTTAACAAGTTCCCAGGTGATGTGGAGACTGCTGGTCCATGGACCATGCTTTTATAATCACTGGTTCTGTGAGAATTTAAATGCAGCTTCAGTCTGGATTGGCACATTGTGTTCAAGGAGGGGGCAGCAGTTCATTTGAGGAGCAGGGGGCGACAGAGGATGAGATGGTTGGATGGCATCACCCACTCAATGGACATGAGTTTGAGCAAGCTCTAGGAGATAGTGAAGGACAGGGAAGCCTGGCATGCTGCAGTCCCTGGGGTGGCAAAGAGTCAGAAACAACTGAGTGACTGAATAACAACAGGCAGTTCATTTGCCGCTTTCTTTTTTATTCAATTAAGTTTTATTTCTTTTAGCTTGTATTTTTAAAAGTTGTATTGAGCATACTATAGTTGATTTATAAGGTTGTGTTAGTTTCAGGTGTAAGCAAAGTGAATCAGTGGTATCCACTGTTTTTTTTATTCTTTTCTCGTACAGGCCATTAGAGAGTGCTGAGTTCCCTGTGCTGCACAGTAGGTCGTTATTAGTTAGTAGTGTGTATACATCAATCCCGGTCTCCCAATTTGTCCCTCACCCCAAATTTTATTAATTGAAATATAGTTCATTTATAATATCATGTTAGTTTCAGATATATAGCATAGTGATTCAATTTTTTTTTCTTTTTTTGTAGATTGTATTCCATTAAAGGTTACTACAAGATATTGGAATAATTTCCTGTGTTATACAGTAAATCCTTGTTACTTATCTGTTTTACGTATGGGCATTTGTATCTAGGAAACTGAAAACTACAATAGGGAAGGCAAATGTATAGTGAGGATGGAAGAGCTCTTAAATAAGCCAGTACATGGATTAAGAAACAATCCAGAAAATGATAAAAGCCATCTTTTGCTTCTTTCTGACTCAGTGTTTTCCGGCTGTAGGGTTTGGGCTGGAGGGAGACGGAGTTGTGTTCGCTGCGGTGACCTGGCTCTACACTGCCTTCTTTCCCTGCCAGTCCAGCCTCTCCTGGTGAAGGCCGTGGTGCTCTGATGGGGCAGGTCCCTTCCCCCATCCCTCACCGCCTTCCCACAAACCAGGAAGCAGCCCACACTTGCCCATTAGGAAGCAGCCATATTTGCAGCATTTGCTCCTGACCCAAATCTTCTCTGCTTCTGGGAGATCGCTGCAGTCCCAGGGCAGTGGTGGCGTGAGGATGTCACGTGGAGGCCCAGAGCCTTTGAGTGGCCAGGGAGGCTGACCACTGGGACGACGTCAGGAGACCTGGCTTCTATTTCTGGGTGGACTTCAGATTCCTGGGGTGACCTTGGGGAAACCTGCCAATCCTCCACAATCCCATTTTGACTCCTTGTGTCTGTGAAACAAACCTCTCCCCACCCCTGTCCCCTCCAGTCCATGAAATAACAGAAAAACAAAAACCTAGGTCTGGTCAGTGGCCACCAGGGCATTTAGGAGCTGATGTACAGAACTCTGAGTGCCTGAGGAGAAAGCTGTTGTGTAAACACAATATATTATTAATAACATGTTAAAAAAAATAGCATCACACGCTCAGCTAATAATAGCTGCTTTCAGCTATGGGGGAGCTCTGACACACAGGCTTCCAGCAGTGTTGATGAAAGAGTGACTGGCTTCTGAATTTGCAACACATTTAAAAGAAGATGAAAATAGGTTTTTTAAAACATTTGGAGCATATTTGTAGGTATATTTTTGAGGCAGATATGATGACAGATTTGTAAAATTCAACATGAATAAACAAATCATCGATTTCTTTGGATTTTTTTTTTTCATTACATTTCGGAGTTGTTTTACAGTGTGGGCTCTTCCACAGGCGTTTTGGCTCAAGTGTTAGGAGTCTCTTTCCTCTTCCCATCCCCAGTGGTAAGTGGTTGATGCCCCTTTAAACTCTATGGGGGGAAACTTACAAATCAGTCAGTGGTTAGGTAATCAGTTAATATAGGGAGGTGGCTCAGCTGGTAAAGAATCTGCCTTCAATGCAGGACACCCAGGTTCGATCCCTGGGTTGGGAAGATTCCCTGGAAAAGGAAATGGCAACCCACTCCAGTATTCTTGCCTGGAAAATTCCATGGACAGTGGAGTCTGACAGGCTACAGTCCATGGGGCCACAAAGAGTTGGACATGACTGAGCAACTAACACTTCATTTCGGGGAGTCAAACCTTCCTGGGTGGACCCCATTTGTGGCTCCAATCAGTTAATGATTATATATACTCTACAGATGCTTGCAGGGGCACCTGCCAGGTGCTGCTATAGGTACTGAGATGTGAAAATCTGATTCTCACCCTTAAGGAACTTCTAGGTAGTTTTGGTTAAAGATATATAAGCAAGATATTATGTAAGGAGACCATTGCAGCTTTTATACCTGTTTCCTTAACAGAATCCAACAAAACCCAAATCCACTTTTTATGCATTATCAAGGTGTGCCTGTGTTGACTGGGAGAAAGAGTCCTGCAGCGTCACTGGTCCCTGTCAGGAAGGAGCTCAGACATTTGTTCCTGCCCCCTCTGAGGAATTTGGAGATGGAGGCTCCTTGAGGATGTTGTGGTAAATACTCTACAGAAGGTTTAGCACCCAAGTAGTGCCTCTCACTTGGATTCTCTCATGCCTCAGTGAGAGAAGACTGATCAAGTAACGGGTGCACTGCAGGTTTCTCAAGGAACATTGGACCCCTCCTTCCTCAACAGCTGGGGGTGGGGTGTCCCTTCTGTTCAGAGAAGGATGGATTTGCCCCCATAGTGGAAGCTTGCTAAGGACAGGGCCTTCCTTTGAACTAGGCCTGGAACTCAGCCCTGAGAGATTATTCAGGGAATTGCCTGGGGAGCTTTATTTTATTTTTCTACTGAAGTATAGTTGGTTTACAGTGTTGTGTTAGTTTCAGGTATACAGCACAGGGATTCTGTTTCGCATGTGTGTGTGTATGTGTGTGTGTGTGTCTTCCCTGATGGCTCAGATGGTAAAGAATCCGCCTGCAATGTGGGAGACCTGGGTTCGATCCCTGGGTCAGGAAGATCCCCTGGAGAAGAGAATATCTACCCATACCAGTATTCTTGCCTGGAGAATCCCATGGACTCTAGAGAAGCCTGGCGGGCTACAGTCCATGGGGGTCGCAAAGAGTCGGACACGACTGAGCAACTAACACTTCACTTCATACACACACATACATACGTTCTTTTTCAGATTCTTTCCCCTTATAGGTTACTGCAAGATATTGAGTAGAGTTCCTTGTGCTGTCCAGTAGAACCTTTCTGTTTATCTATTTTATAAATAGTATAGCATGGGTGCTCAGTTGTGTCCAACTGACACAACCCCATGGACTGTAGCCCGCCAGGCTCCTCTGTCCAAGAAAGACAGTAGTGTGCGTATGTTAATCTCAAATCTCCTAGTTTATCCCTCCCCCACTCTTTCCCTTTGGTATCCATAAATTTGTTTTCTGTGGCTGTGGGTCTACTTCTGTTTCTGAGAAGCAATTTAAAAAGCAAATACCGATGTCTGTATCCACCCCTAGAGACTCTGATACGATTGACCCTGAGGAGCAGTCCCTGGGCTACTGTTCCAAAAAACTCCTCAGTGGGGTGTCAAGGGTGAGGGCTCGAAAACCGAGCTGGAGATTAAATTTATCCGAAAGGGTGAAGCAGAGAGCACGTGTGTGCTAGTCATGGGTGGAGGCCTGAGTTTTAGGCTCTTTTCCTGAAATGGCACCTCTCACGGTCCTGTTTGCTAGCAAGGAGAAGTGGTTCCTTCAAGCGCTGGGCGCAGTGGGTCCATAGCCGTCCCTCCTGTGGAGTAGCTGGGCCTTGGGCCCGTTGCTCTGGGAGCTTTGACCCCCAAGCCCTGGAATCCCTGGTCCTGCCCCAGTGTCTGGTCACTGAAGGGCCCTCCAGGAAGGCGTCTCATTCCTGCATGATGCCCCTCCTGGCTGTGGTCCCCTACACCCTGATCACCCAGCCAGGACCGTGGTGACCAGCGCCAGGCACTCCACCTGCTGTAGCCTTCTTCATTTCTGCTGCTGTGTCCCTGGGTGCTTTTTGCTTGTAATCTCTGCACACCCACACCCACCCACCCACCGACCCCCACACACCTACCTGTAATCTCTCTACACATATGCCAGCACACACACACGCCACCACTCCCCCACCATCGCCCACCTTGAGTGTATGTTTCCCCCCAGGCTCCTTATGAGGATGTATGGCGCCCGGGGTGGATCACCTGCGTGGTTTATAGGTCCAAGATTCTCTTCAGCTCAAGTCTGTACCAAGAGCCCCAGCCTGCTTATTACTTTTCCTTTTTTCTTTTGTGCTTCACCCCAGCCCACACGGATCACTTCTTCCCGTGTATTTGATTTTGTGATTTTACTTTTTGGCCTCATGTTAGAGCATGTGGGATCTTAATTTCCTGACCAGGGATCAAACCCCCCTGCATTGGAAAGTGGAATCATAACCACTGGATCGCCGCTGAAATACCTTCCCATCTGTGTTTTTGAGAGAATAAAACCTACAACTAATGTGTTGATAAGAAGCCTTTGGAGTGAACTCCACGCACCCTGTTTACCCACTTATTTTTGACCCTTAGGTTTGGGAAAAGGTGTCTGTCTATACGCTGGTTAGGAGTCTAAGTAGGTGCCATTTTGGGTCCTTCTGTTAGTCCAGAACGTGGTAATTAAAGCATGGGCAATGAAAAATGGTTTTATTTTGTAGCTCGGGAGGAGAGCTGAGAAGGCTTCTAAGTGATGGTGACCTCAGGTTGGGACAGGAATGGTGTAGGGCTGACTGCAGTTATTCTTGTATTGGTTTCCTTTCTGCTTCTCTTCGTTTTCATTTAGTATTTTGACCCTTGTATCTCTATCATCATTTCCTCAGGTTTACTTTCATTTTCTGTATTTTTCCCTCCTGTGAGTGTCTGGGTTGCCAGCTGGTGCATCCAAGCCCAGTAGTCATCCTCCCAGCTCCACCCCACTCCCCTGGCTGGGTGTCCTCTGACTTTTCCCAGGACCTCATTCCTAACTTGCTCTCACCTCTCCTGTGCATGGTGTCTTGGTTGACTTCATCCTTCCTTTTCTCCTCTCATTTATTTTTTAAAAGAATTGCTTCATCCTGCCATGAACACTCTATTTTTTTGCTTTTAATTTTATTTTGGAGTATAGTCAGTTAACAATGTTATGATAGTTTCAGGCGGACAGTGAAGGGACTCAGCAATCCATATATATGTACCCATCCCCTCCCCCTACCCCACCAAACTCCCCTACCATCCAAGCTGCCACATAAGATTGAGCAGAGTTCCCTATGCTATACAGTAGGTATTTGTTGATTATCCACTTTAAATACAGCAGATGAACTCTCTTCTTTTGTCATTACTGAATTATTCCTCTTTTTATGTTTGAGAAAATCCAAAAGTGTCTGGCCTGTTCTATCAGCAAGAGACATCCAGGGTGTGCTTTTCTCTTCCATCATTTAAACCAGCATTAATGGATTAATTTTTTATGCTCTGTGCATTATCTTATTTTATCTTCAGGTAGGAAATAATACTCCCACTTGACAGATGAGGAAATAGAGGCTAAAAGAAGTTCGGTAGCTTGACCAAGATCAAGCAGCAGGTTAAATGGTAGAACCTGGAAAACCTCACGTCAGAACCTCCACTCTTTGCTATTAAACTCTGTACTCCAGCTAGAGGAGGGGTGACATGTTGTGTTGCCAGGCAGGAGAATGGATTTCATGGCCTTGAAGACCCTTCTGTACCAGCATTCGTGGGATGCTGTGAGGTCATGTAGGACAGTGAGACCCTTTCCCATGGGGTTGGTTTTGATGATAAATCACTGAACTGTGTTCTAGAAATGATTCAGCATTAATTCTGGTGCTGTGGGTGGCATGATGGGAGTATGGCAAATTATGGTGGGTCCCAGGGCCTCGGCTTGTGTCCTTGTCACTGTCATTGTGTAAACTAGCCAGATGGAGTTCTCCCAGTTGATTCCCTATGTTCTGTTTCTTTGCAGAGCCTGTGTCATCTTGGGGGTGATATTCCTTCTGTCATCTGTGTGTATAGTGGTCAAAGCCATCCATGACCTCTCGACTAAGCTGCTCCCGGAAGTTGTAAGTTTCTTCTTTTTTCTTAAGAGTCTTTCCTGAGGGTACCAGCCTCTTGTATTACTTCTCACCCCAGACTTACTGGGGGAAGTTGGGCAGGTGGAGAGAAAATAAACAGTACCTTAGGAGTCCAGTAGGCCTCATATTAGAATGTAAATGACTTGGCAGAGAAAAGCACTGGGCAAGACAAAAAGATAGTTGAGCTGGTGCATGATCTGTGTCTTTGGACTACTTTTAATGTCTTTTATATTAAGAGAAATGAGGTGATTTTTATATAGCAGTGATCCAACCTGTGTTATTTGCATCTGTTCTGCATCCACTCAATGACTTATAGTAAGAATTATGTTTGCCTTTGCACCTCAATTCAGTACATAAATCTATTCACATTAGATTTTCTGACACAACTAACATTCAAATGCAGAAACTGGAGGACACAATTTCATATTAAAGTGTGTTTTCACCTCATTTTCTTGGTGAGAGGCACCAGATTCCTTTTTGTTGTTGTTGTTTTGCACTCTGATTCTATTTTTGCCCCGCATCTTATGAATACTGATAAAAAAAGATTTTTACAGTCTCCTGGAGGCTCATTACCTATCAGGAGGTGAAGATACTGCCATTACAATGATTCTCTCTACAGACGTACCTCAGAGATATGATGGGTTTAGTTCCCGACCATCACGGTAAAGCAATTAATGCAATAAAGCAAATCACGCATTTTTTTTGGTTTCCCAGTACACATAGAAGTTATGTTAATACTATGTCTATTATATGTAGTCTATTATGTGTTCAGTGGCATTATATTTTAACAAAACCAATGTACATACCTTGATTTAAATTACCTATTGCAAAGATAATGTGAACTATCATCTGAGACTTCAGCAAGTCACAACCTGTTTGTAATGGTAACATCAAAGATCACTGACCACTGTAAGAAATGTAATAAAATGCGGAGGGAGGGGGGTAGTAAATTGGGAGATCAGGATTGACATATATACATGAGTCTATATAAAATAGATAACTAATACGGACCTGCTGTATAGCACAGGGAACTCTACTCAATGCTCTGTAATGACCTATATGAGAAAAGAATCTTTTAAAAAAGAAAGAGTGGCTATATGTATATATGTAACTGATTCTTTTTGCTGTACACCTGAAACTAACACAACATTGTAAATCAACTATCCTCCAATACAAATGTTTTCAAAAGTTTGAAATATTTTGAGGATTAACAGAATGTGACACAGGGATAGAAGGTGAGCAAATCCTGTTGGAAAAAATGGTGCCAACAGACTTACTGGACCCAGGGTTACCACAAACTTTCAATTTGTAAAAATAATAATAATTATCTGCAAAGTGCAGTGGAATGAGGTGTGCCTGTTTATGAGTTGCATAGTGATGTAATGCAAAATTACGGGCTCTTCTTTTAGGGTGTGACTTGGTTTGTGCTCGACTATGTGCACCATCTTATAAAAGGCCTAAGTTCTGAGACCTTTAGTTTCACTTTTAGAAAAACACATGTTAATCTTTTGGGGGTAATGTATTGCATTTGTGTGTGTGTTTTTATGGGGAAGATGAAAATGGAGTGGGCATTACACTGTATTTAGTAGAGCTGTTAAAGTGACTGCCTTAAGTTGTCCGTGTACCTACCGCCCCCACCCCTTGCCAACTTGAACCTGAGAATAGAGCCATTCCTTTGGTACCTCCTCAGGATCTTAACTGTTATTTATCATCGCAACTAACATCTCAATGACACGGAGGAAAGATGGATAGTAGGGTAGTAGTGTACCTATCTATGGATTTCATCTTTTTGAGAAGAGCTGGCTCAAGCAAATAATTTCATGTCTTATACTCCGTATGTTATATCTTATCTTACCTTGGTCTTCCTGGTTACCTTGAATCTGGACTTGTTCATCATCTTCCTTCATCAGACTGACTATCATGTGTTCCATTCCATCAGAATCTGAAGCTTGAAAAGAGTGAAAGTGAACGTGTTGGTTTCTCAGTCGTGTCCGATTCTTTGCAGTCCTATGGACTGCAGCCTGCCAGGCTCCTCTGTCCATGGGACTCTCCCAGCAATAATGCTGGATGGGTAGCCATTCCCTTCTCCAGGGGATCTTCCTGACCCAGGGACTGAACCCGGGTCTGCTGCTCTGCAGGCGGATTCTTTAGTGTCTGAGCCACCAGGGAAGCCCTTTAAAAATTAGTTGCTCAGTTGTGTCTAACTCTTTGCAAATCCATGGACTGTAGCCCGCCAGGCCTCTCTCTCCACAGAATTCTCCAGGAAAGAATACTGGAGTGGGTAGCCATTCCCTTCTCCAGAGGATCTTCCCAACCCAGGGCTCAAACCTGGTCTCCTGTACTGCAGGCAGATTCTTTATTGTCTGAGCCACATCTAGACATAAAAGTATTGTGTGATTAATTAAGATGTCAGTCAGATAACATCTTTGCATTTTACAAGGGATGGAAATCTGACTCCACTCTAAGAAATGTTTATTGGTGGAAATTTTCAGCACTGGGCTTGTTGACATTTTCATTTATTTAGGTGTTAAAAATTAATGTGAGGCAGGGCTTACTTGATGTAGAATGGATAGCTGTGCTCATAGAGCCTTGTTTGTGGCCCTCCTTGTTTTTGTCTTGAAAGCTGAACAGGTTTTAATTGGAAGCAGCCTTATATCTTATGGTACAGATATTCCTAAGAGAAGAAGCTCACCAAGTTAAAATCCACATCATTGCTAGGGTGTCTCATGCCCAGCCTAGGTGAGATCAGAGAGGGTGAAGACCTCTAAGTTTGAACCAAGACTGTCCCTGTCCTGGTAGGGTTCACACCCACTGTATGTTATTAGTCCCAGTGTGGGATTTAAAAATCATACCCATTTATGGTCATCCTGTCAGAACTCTTAAGGAAAGATGTAAGGTGGTCTGTTGTATTTGTTTTTTTAAACCTTCAGAGTTGTGGAAACTCTGGCATATTTATGTAACCAAGTAACCAAGGTATATTTATACTTAAAATATTTGGGGAGCCCTGGTTAGGAGCAGGTGATTAGTTTCCGGCAGACCAAATGCAGTCTGTGCCTCTTGGCAGCTCACAGTCTGTGGTGGTTGAAACCAGGGAGATTGGAGTTTAGGGTTTTGATATCCTAAATTTTAGGTCCAAGTTACAGCTTCACCCTTGCCCTCATCTGCAGAATTACCTTTTTAAAAAAAGATTTATTTATATGTACCGTTTTAAAAGTCTTTATTGAATTTGTTACAGTACTACTTCTGTTTTATGTTTTGGTTTTTTGGCCATGATGTATGTAGGATCTTGGCTCCCCAACCAGGAATCGAACCTGCACCCCCTGGATTGGAAGACAAAGTCTTAACCGCTAGACCACGAGGGAAGTCCCCAGAATTACCTTTTGATGCGTGATTTCCATCGAGTTGTTGCATGGGTTTGTCTGAAGCAGTGTGTTCCCCGCCCCAAGCCTGTTTCCCCAGCAGCTTTCTTTTTAATGTCACCAGCACAGTTCGCAGAGTGCGAGTAATTTGTGAGAATGGGTGGGTTTTGGAAGAAAGCCATGCGGTCAGGAACCGCCCTCCTGTGAAGCCGGCTGGCTCTGAGCCATGGTGCCGCCTGCTCCTCAGCGGCCCCATGCTGGAGGAGGCAGGCCAGCCCGTTCTCAGGGGACCCCGGAAGGATTCCATCGTGTCTGCTGCGAGGGCTTCTTGGGCAGATGGCTTAAGTTTGCTCCCTCATGGCCTGCCTGGGCTCTCACTGGGTCACTGACGAAGCATGTTCCAAAAGAGCCTTGTCAGAAACTCTGCATGAACTATGGTGCTAGAAGTCGGGGAGTGTGGGTGCTGCCGCAGAAGCGGTGGCAATGGCTTGGTATTATGTCTGTGGCTGCTTTGACATGAGCATCATTGTGTTGCTGTTTTCACACCCACCACGCCCTAGAAGGGAAGGCAGGGGCAGGTGGCACACTTCTCTCTTGTGGTGGCAGCTGGGGGCTCTGAAAGCGGAAGTGAGCTTCCTGAGGTCATCAGCTGGCTGGTGGCAGTGCCTGGATTTGATCCCTCGTCTCCTCGTCTCGGGCCGTCTTGGCTCCCGATACTGTGGGATTCCGTGGTCCCACTGTTCATTGGCTTTTCAAGTCTGAGCCTTCTGTCTTATTTCTTCTTCTTTTTTTTTTTTTACCCCCTCCATTTGTTTTTTGCTTTGCTTTTTCTTGACTTTTCATGTTCAGGTGGAGGTGCCCGGTCCCCAGCTGATCCCTTCCCGGGCCTTTTCTGGCTGCCGCTGCTGCTCCCGCCACGCGGGCCGCCTGCAATCTGTGCCGCTGACCAGGGTGTGCTCCTGTTGCGTTGTCTGTTGAAAAGCATGCAGGCAGGTGTACTGAGAAGCCATGGAAGAGTAGAAGTAAGGAATGAGGGAATTCAGGGGTTACATGAGTCACGTGGAAAGAGGGGAGGCCGTGGAGGCTGAGTGACTCCCCCCGCCCCAGTACCCGTGCGGCCACTGCAAGCAAATTGCTCCCTCTCTCTGACTCTGGGCTTCCGGATATGCCAAATGGGGACAATATTTTCATCAGGGGTTTATGATAAAGATCAAGTGAGCCGTTCATTTAATCAATAGTATTAACAGGAGACAGTGCTGCTATGGTGGTGACTACTCTTAACGTTCTGATTTTAAAGTTTCTGAGCTGCTGGTGGCCTGAGTTCCTTTCAGATGGGCCCCTTGATCCCTCTTTCCAGCCTCCTGCTCCCCCTGCCTCTGGCTGGACAGGACTAGTGCCTGTCTCTCTCTGGCTTCAGGTGGCCACAGCAACTCTGGGCCCCTTCCTTTTGGGAAACACCCGGCACACTGTAGGCAGGCTGTCCTCTAAGTCTAACTCACCACTCGTTGGCTGTGAGACTTCCAGCAAATTGTGTCTTCTCTCTGAGAGACAGTTTCCTTCTTTGTAAATGGGTGTCATGCCCCCTGCTCCACAACAAACACTGTGAGAACTAAACGATGCGATGAATGTGGAATTGCTCCAGCAACTGTTGTGTGCTTGGCGAAAGCAGAAGGTATTATGTCAGATCCCATGGCCCAGGAAGTCTCATCCTTCCCCGCGCACTTTCTCTCAGTGACCTGTTGAGTTGTACTAGCTCATTACACTTGTTTACCTTGAGCTCTTGACAGTGTCTGGGCCTAACCTCCTTCTTAAGTCACATGCACTAAAAGTGATCACAATTATAATTAAAATGATGCATTGTTCCCAATTGGCAATGAATAACATGGTCATATGCTGATAATAATAATCGCTACCATGTGAGTGCCTACTGATCCTTACTGTGCCTGCTGTCTAGGCACTGGGGATTCGAAGTCAACTAGCACTCACGGTTAGTGTTTCTTCATTGCTTTGCAAAGGCCTTGACTTCTCCTAGGAGCCGGCATTTGCCCTCCAGGAGCTCACAGTTGGAGAGAGACCCGGAGAGCTTAAACATTTGATTTCAGTGATGAGGGGTGTAGTAGAGACAGTCAAGCCTGCTATGGGGGAGGCGTGTTGGGGCCTCCACTGTGATCTGAAGGAAGAGGGGACACTGGGAGACAGGCTTGAGTGAGGAGGGTCTGGGGCTGGGGTCCAGGGAGGAGAAGGCTCTCAGAGGCAGAGCAGCCACAGGGACCAAGGGCTCTGTGTGAGCTTGCTTTCTTTTTCTCAGGCATTTGTTTCCTGTTTGTTTCCAGTGTGTCTGGATAGGAGGAAGGAATAGAGAAAGGAAAACGAAGGAAGAAAGGAAAAATAACTCTGTTGTGGGTCAAGAGTGGTTGCTCGGCATCGTTTTGATTCCTCTTCCTTGAGTCGCAGGGTTGCTTTCAAACCTCCCCTTGTTTTCTCTCAGCTCAGTTCTTGCCTGAGATTCCATCCCACCCACCAGAACCAAGGAGCTTCTGCCAAGAGGAGGGAGCCCCCCTCACAACTGTGTTCTTTCAGGCAACCAACTGTGAGTGCTGTTTCATTTCCAGGCCTCGTGGGACACGAAGGTGGCTCACAGTGCGGGGTGGCTGCCTGCTCTCGTGGGCACATCTCTTCCCGCAGTGTTGCTATATCTTCCTCACGCAGAGGCCTGGCTGGCTTTGCAGAGCTGGGGGCGATCAGTGGCGTCCTTGCACGGGCCCCCGATGGGATTTCACTCTCAGGAACAAAGCTAGAGCAATACCTCTGGTAAAGGATATATTAGGATGGTACTTGCAAGTCCACGGGCGAGAACGTTCCCCAAGGGTCTTCCTTCACGGTGACTGTGACTCTTGGATTTGTAGGCTTTTGTTTTTGTGAGGTGTTTAGCATTCAGGAGTTACTGGAAAGAGTTCCTTAAGTTCTTCAGTAGCTTGTCACCTCTTGGCCCATCTTTACCGGGTGGAGAGGCTGGAACCAGCTTAGCCTGCCCCCTCCCCACACCCCTGTTTGTCTCCTCTCCTTCCTCCTCCCCTCTCACTCAGGGCCTCTCCCTTCCCCTCTGAGCTCCCACCTTGTCCACTTCTTTGGAAATTGCACCTCTGCACTCACTCCTCCTGCTGGAACCCTCAGTCACTGCCTGCCTGACTCCTCCTCCTCCTTAGGCAGATCCCTTCAAGCCCTTCCCACCCCCTTCTAGCCCCTGTTGCTCTCACAGATGCTCTGTCTGAAGACACTCATCCCTTCCTTCCCATTCCTCTTGTCCCCTCAGCTTCAAACCCAGCCTCCCCTCAGCCTGCCCCAGCAGTCTTTCAAATCCATTCTGTATGACCTCCCTTGGGAGGTAGGAGATGGTTAGCAGGAGGGCGTGAGAGAGGACGGAGGGGCCAGGAGTGAAGGCTTGGGGCCAGGTGAGCAGGTTCACAGAGATGCCGCCTGCCCAGTCAGCTTGTCTGCCTCAGGTCTTCTGGAGCAAGTGCCTCATCCATGGGAGTAAGTTTCTTGAGGCTCTTGTACTGAGTGAGTACTCTGAGGCATGTCACCTTGTGGTTAAAGATGTGGGAGAGAATTCCCTGATGATTCAGTGGTTAGGACTCTGCCCTAGATAAGTCACAAGCTGGAATCAAGATTGCTGGGAGAAATATCAGCAGCATGAGATATGCAGATGATACCACTCTAATGGCAGAAAGTGAAGAGAAACTAAAGAGCCTCTTGATGAGGGTGAAAGAGGAGAGTGAAAAAGCCAGCTTAAAATTCAGTATTCAAAAACCTAAGATTATGGCATCCAGTCCCATCACTTCATGGCAAATAGATGGGGAAACAGTAGAAATAATGACATTTTTGGGGGCTCCAAAATCACTGCAGATGGTGACTGCAGCCATGAAATTAAAAGATGCCTGCTCCTTGGAAGAAAAGCTGTGACAAACCTAGACAGCATATTAAAAAACAGAGACATCACTTTGCCAACAAAGATCCATAGGAAAAAAAAAAAAACTATGTTTTTTTTTTCTAGTAGTCATGTAAGAATGTGAGAGTTGGACCATGAAGAAGGCTGAGCACTGAAGAATTGTTGCTTTTGGATTGTGGTGCTGGAAAAGACTCTTGAAAGCCCCTTGGACTGCAAGGAGATGAAACCAGTCAACCCTAAAGGAAATCAATCCTGAATATTCACTGGAAGGACTGAAGCTGAAGCTACAATACTTTGGCCACCAGATGTGAAAAGCCGAATCATTGGAAAAGGCCCTGATACTGGGAAGGATTGAAGGCAATAGGAGAAGAGGGAGGCAGAAGATGCGATGGTTAGCATGACCGACTCAATGGACATGAATCTGAACAAACTCTATGAGACTGTGAAGGATTGGGAAGCCTGGCATGCTGCAGTCCATGGGCTCCGAAAGAGTCTGAACACGACTTAGTGACTGAACAGCAGCGACAACTTCCTCTGTAGAGGACATGGGTTTGATCCCTGGTCGGAGACGTAAGATCCTGTATGCTTGCGGTGCAGCCAAAAAAAAAAAAATATGGACGCTGAGGTCAGGGAGACAGAGCCTAACTCTGCCTCTTCCTAACTAGAGAAAAATGGGGCAGGAGTCCCAGCCTTCTATGTCTCAATCTCTTTTCTGTAAAATGGAAATAGTAATAGCAGTCTTCTTGCTAAGCTTGCTAAGAAAGAAAATAAAACAATATAGATGATGCATTTAGCAAGTAATTGTTGAGTGAGCATTGACTAATACTATGGTTGTTGGACCAGAGAAGAGGTTTCTAAGGAAGTTGGTGGACCTTCTGATGCCTTTAGTTCTGGAAGCTTGGTCTGTATTGAACCATCCAGGAAATGCATTCAGGGATCCAGTTTTCAGCTCAGATTGGGTAATGCTGTAGGCACCTTCTTGTGCAATAGCCTATAATTCCTGAATCTGCTATGAGCAATAGATTCATATTCCCATATGACATGCTCTCAAGCATAACTCTGAATTTAATTTGAAAGTTGTATTGACTCCCAAATACTTTAAAAACAGATACTTGTACACAGTCAAGGTCCTCACCATCTATCCAACCTGCCAACATCGCCCCAGCACTGCTCAGAGAAAGGCAGAAAATTCCTGCTGTTAGATCATCAATGGTGTCCCACTCTTACTACTTTAGACAGAATTATTCCATCACCTCAGCAAGACTGACCTCTTCATTTATCCACAAGTTTCTAAACAGAAGAGAGCTGAGCTCTGATGAAAGTGAGTTATATTGGCTGGAGTGATCTCATGGAGAATTGGTTCAGTTCAACCGTGAACTTCCAGATGTTTAATCTGGTTTTAGAAAAGGCAGAGGAATCAGAGATCAAATTGCCAACATCCACTGGATCATGGAAAAAGCATGAGAGTTCCAGAAAAACATCTACTTCTGCTTTATTGACTATGCCAAAGCCTTTGACTGTGTGGATCACAATAAACAGTGGAAAATTCTGAAAGAGATGGGAATACCAGACCACCTGACCTGCCTCTTGAGAAACCTATATGCAGGTCAGGAAGCAGCAGTTAGAACTGGATATGGAACAACAGACTGGTTCCATATAGGAAAAGGAGTATGTCAAGGCTGCTTGTCACCCTGTTTATTTAACTTATAGGCAGAGTACATCATGAGAAACGCTGGACTGGAAGAAGCACAAGCTGGAATCAAGATTGCTGGGAGAAATATCAATAACCCCAGATATGCAGATGACACCACCCTTATGGCAGAAAGTGAAGAGGAACTAAAAAGCCTGTTGATGACAGCAAAAGAGGAGAGTGAAAAAGTTGGCTTAAAGCTCAACATTCAGAAAACGAAGATCATGGCATTCGGTCCCATCACTTCATGGGATACAGATGGGGAAACAGTGGAAACAGTGTCAGACTTTATTTTGGGGGGCTTCAAAATCACTGCAGATGGTGATTGCAGCCATGAAATTAAAAGACACTTACTCCTTAGGAGGAAAGTTATGACCAACCTAGACAGCATATTCAAAAGCAGAGACATTACTTTGCCAACAAAGGTCCGTCTAGTCAAGGCTGTGGTTCTTCCAGTGGTCATGTATGGATGTGAGAGTTGGACTGTGAAGAAAGCTGAGTGCCGAAGAATTGATGCTTTTGTACTGTGGTGTTGGAGAAGACTCTTGAGAGTCCCTTGGACTGCAGGGAGATCCAACCGGTCCGTTCTAAAGAAGATCAGCCCTGGGTATTCTTTGGAAGGAATGATGCTGAAGCTGAAACTGCAGTACTTTGGCCACCTCATGTGAAGAGCTGACTCATTGAAAAAGACTGTGATGCTGGGAGGGATTGGTTGCAGGAGGAGAAGGGACGACAGAGGATGAGATGGCTTGATGGCATCACTGACTCTATGGACGTGAGTTTGAGTGAACTCCGGGAGTTGGTGATGGACAGGGAGGCCTGGCGTGCTGCAATTCATGGGATCTCAAAGAGTCGGACATGACTGAATGACTTTTAACTCATGGAGAATAGAGCCCAGAAATAGATACATACATATCTGGTCACCTGGCTTTCAACAAAGGTGCCAGGGCAATTTCAGTTCAGTTCAGTT
>SJYT01056478.1:8152-32841 GCA_006410635.1 Cephalophus harveyi
GACTTTTGGACTCTGTGGGAGAGGGAGAGGGTGGGATGATTTGGGAGAATGGCATTGAAACGTGTATACTATCATGTAAGAACAAAGCACAAGCCTATGTTCGATACAGGATACAGGATGCTTGGGGCTGGTGCACGGGGATGATCCAGAGAGAGGAAATGGGGTGGGATGTGGGAGGGGGATTCAGGATTGGGCGCTCGTATACACCCGTGGTGGATTCATGTCAATGTATGGCAAAACCAATACGGTATTGTAAAGTAGAGGTGAGGTGAAGTCACTCAGTCGTGTCCGACTCTTTGCGACCCCGTGGACTGTAACCTACTAGGCTTCTCCGCCCATGGGATTCTCCAGGCAAGAATACTGGAGTGGATTGCCATTTCCTTCTCCAGGGGATCTTCCCGACCCAGGGATCGAACCTGGGTCTCCCGCATCAGAGGCAGACGCTTTAACCTCTGAGCCACCAGGGAAGCCCAAAGTAAAATAGAGTAAAAATTAAAAAAAAAAAAGAAAGAAAAGAAAAAGTTTAAAAAGCAGTGGAATATATCTCATTCTTTAAGTGGACAAGACCTTGGTGTTAATGATGACATGGATATGATGCAGAAAATTGACCTTTTTCATTATCTCAATTTGAAAAGCATTTCTTTAGAACTGTCTTAAAGAGACCAGTGATAACTAAATAATTAGTTAGTTGGAGAAAATGAAAGTGTTTGTCGCTTAGTCGTGTCCAGCTCTTTGTGATCCCATGAACTGTAGACTGTTAGGGTCCTCTGTCCATGGAATTCTCCAGGCAAGAATACTGGAGTGGGTTGCCATTCTCTTCTCCAGGGTAGCTTCCTGACCCAGGGATTGAACCCAGATCTCTTGCATTGCAGGTAGATTCTTCACCATCTAAGCAATCAGGGAAGCCTTAGTTGGAGAGCAGCATTTAAACAATAGTCTGCACCAGACCATTGTTGGCCTTCAGGTAAAGAATAAAATAAAAAGGGACATAGATGGAAATAAAGAAGAGTTGGAAAGGTGCCAGGAGACAGCATGAGGAACTCCGTCCATGGCAACGGTCATGAGGAAGGAAGCTTGGCATTACGCAAAGGTGGGATGGAACCTCAGGAGACCCTCTGTTCCCAAGCATCTACCCCCCAAACCAGAGTCTGCCTATTTTACTGTTTTATGCTCTCACCTACACCTCTGACTTTATGGGGGGCTGACCCCCCACCATCTCTCTCGGAGAGGGAGTTAACTTCCAGCTCCAGTTAATAAAAATTCCTGGGTGTGACAAGAGTGTTTCAACTTACAAACTCCTCTGAAGATTCTCTAGCTTGTCTGAGCAGGTTCATCTGGCCACATGTGATTGTTTACAGCCTCCCAACCGTGAGAGGCACGAGATGCTTTAAAACTTTCTAAATACAGACTCTTTTGAGAAGTTAGAAAATTATTAGTATAGTATAGTGGGTTGATTAGAAATTATATTGGTGAACGGTTTTTCATTTGTTGAGCCAATATTTGCTGCTAAATCTCCATATTCCCTGCCCTTATGATGAATATAACTAACATATAGGAATAAGTATTAACCTTTAAGATTAATCATGTTAAACCTTAGGCTAAGTAAATTCCTTTTCTTGATTGTAACCCACTACACCCTCACCCTATAGGAATGCAACTTTATTTGGAGGGTGGTGCCTGGTTTAAGAAAAAATCACCCCTGGAAAAAATAAGTTTTCTGGTTGACTGATCTTTATCAGAAAGGGCCATAAAATGTCAGCAGGCCTCATGGCCATAAAATGATGTAAAATCCCTAAGACATTTGTATAATTTTATATGAAGCACCTGATTTTGACAAGGGTCAGGTCTGCTGACCCCACGTGACTCTGTATTCATCCCTATGTATAACAAAAAGTATATAAGCAAACCTGAAAATAAAGAAAACAGATCAGTTTCTGGAAAGACTGATTCCCCCATGTTGTTCTTTCTTTCCCCTTCTGGCTGAATTCCCATCTGGAGCATAGATACTTGGCAAACTCCTTGTCTTGGAGTTTTATTGGTATTCCACATAAACCAAGTTATTCAGCCTCTTTTTCTCCACTAATATTTCCTACTACACTATCCTTTTCTGATCTCTTTTTATATCTATAACTAAATAAGTTCTTTCCTAGGACTCCTACTCCATCTCCCCTTTGAATTACCCTGGATCCACAGGGGCTGGACCCTGGCAGAAAGGTGAATGGTAGGCAAGTGGGAAAGAGTTTGACTAAAACAGAGAATCAGAGAAGAATTTGTTTCCTGAATTGGATTCCTTTATACATGTATCTTAAACCACCACTTGTATGTTAATAATCCCATAGCTCTCAGCCAATTCTCTCAAGAGCTCTTTGTTCAGGCATAGAATTATTTTCTATGAGTCTGTAACATGGAGCCACAAACACTTCACATTTTTCCAACATTGATACCATTATCTTGCTCCCACAAACCTCTTCATCCCATATTATTTAGATCCACAAGTTTCACCAGTTATTTATTCAACACTTATTTATCGAAAAACTAATATGTGCCGGACACTCTGGTAAGGTTATAGAAAGAAAGAAAGGTAAGTAAAGTTGTGAATACAGTATGGTATAATAAGAGTTTTGAAAGGTCATGGGGAAATCCAAAGTCAGGAAGTATTTTGTTTGCTTTGTTTTCATTGCTCCCTGCATCTAATTAGGCAACAAGTTCTACAAATATTTATTAAAAAGGCACACATAGCTCTGGTATTAATGTATCTATCTACTTGTCCATCTGTCATTATTTTTTCAGGTCACCATTGACTCTTACCTACATTGTTAAAAAATTTCAACACTGATAGCCTCTTTTAATTAAATATTACATATATGTTTATCACAGTCTAGTCACCATTGAATCTTACCTCAGTTCAGTTCAGTTCAGTCGCTCGGTTGTGTCTGGCTCTTTGTGACCCCATAAACTGCAGCACACCAGGCCTCCCTGTCCATCACCAGCTCCTGGAGTTCACTCAGACTCATGTCCATCCAGTCGGTAATGCCATCCAGCCATCTCATCCTCTGTCGTCCCCTCCTCCTCCTGCCCCCAATCCCTCCCAGCATCAGAGTCTTTTCCAATGAGTCAACTCTTCTCATGAAGAAGTACTGGAGTTTCAGCTTTAGCTCCAAAGTACTGGAGTTTCAGCTTTAGCATCAGTCCTTCCAAAGAACACCCAGGACTGATCTCCTTTAGAATTGACTGGTTGGATCTCCTTGCAGTCCAAGGGACTCTCAAGAGTCTTCTCCAACCCCACAGTTCAAAAGCAGTAATTCTTTGGCGCTCAGTTTTCTTCACAGTCCAACTCTCACATCCATACATGACTACTGGAAAAACCATAGCCTTGACTAGACAGACCTTTGTTGGCAAAGTAATGTCTCTGCTTTGGAATATGCTGTCTAGGTTGGTCATAACTTTCCTCCCAAGGAGTAAGTGTCTTTTAATTTCATGGCTGCAGTCACCATCGGCAGTGATTTTGGAGCCCTCCAAAATAAAGTCTGACACTGTTTTCCCATCTTTTGGTTGTTAAAAAATTTCAACACTGATAGCCCTTTTTTAAAATTAAATATTACAGTTATATTTACCAGAGTCTTGTCATTTAAATAATATTTCCATTATGCAAATATAATCTTGCTACAACACTGTTTAAATTATTGAATAAATCTTTATTCACAAGAGGATGCTTTAAATTCATTGGTTGGACAAGTATTCTTTCTACCTAGTTAGTACTAACTCTTGACACTTAATTCCCAGTGTATGTAACAGAAATGTCAAGCCACTTGCTTAGAAACACAACAGTGTTTCTCAACATCTTGAATTTTGCTTATGTTTATTCCTCTGCTCGGAATTCCATCTTAAGGTTTGTACATCTGGGTAAAAATATGTGTTCAACTTCAAGTCTCAGATCAAAGTCTTTGAATTTTGAAGCTTCCCCATATTTCCTTTTTTTTTGTTTGCTTCCTCCATGCTTTTTTTCTGTGCTGTCATTGCCTTCTTTTATTTCTTAAGAAACAAAGAATCATTCATTTATTTGCTTATTCAGTAGCCAATATCATAACACACTTATTTTCTTATCTCTGCTTACTGCTGCTAATTCCCAAAATGTATTTGAGGGGGATTAACTTTTGCATCTGTTGAAGTCAAGAACTATATCATAAATTTTTTGTTGACTGTTTTCAGCAGTGTTCAGTAGATGTAAAATGCAAAAAAAAATTTCTGAAATGAGACAGAAAAAATGGAAAACAGATTTTAAAAGTTTTAACTTAATTTTAAAAGCCTCAACTTTGAGTCAGCAGCATTTTAAATATATTAATAACCCAAGAGATCACAATTATTCAACGCTTATTACTTGACTGTTTTTCAAAAGCAACCGAGATCATAGGGCAGGTGATTATTAAAGATTAGAGATTTGAATAGAAGCAGATTGATCTGAGAAAGATGCAAGCATTAGAAATGAATGCATATATATAATTGCATACTTATACGTCACTTCATGGGAAATAGATGGGGAAACAGTGGAAATAGCGTCAGACTTTATTTTTTTGGGCTCCAAAATCACTGCCGATGGTGACTGCAGCCATGAAATTAAAAAACGTTTACTCCTTGGAAGGAAAGTTATGACCAACCTAGATAGCATATTCCAAAGCAGAGACATTACTTTGCCAACAAAGGTCTGTCTAGTCAAGGCTATGGTTTTTCCAGCGGTCATGATGGTTGCAAGAGTTGGACTGTGGAGAAAGCTGAGCGCTGAAGAATTGATACTTTTGAACTGTGGTGTTGGAGAAGACTCTTGGGAGTCCCTTGGACTGCAAGGAGATCCAATCAGTCCATTCTAAAGGAGATCAGTCCTGGGATTTCTTTGGAAGGAATGATGCTAAAGCTGAAACTCCAGTACTTTGGCTGCCTCATGTGAAGGGTTGACTTATTGGAAAAGACTCTGATGCTGGGAGGGATTGGGGGCAGGAAGAGAAGGGGACAACAGAGGATGAGATGGCTGGATGGCATCACTGACTCCATGGACATGAGTTTGAGTGAACTCTGGGAGTTGGTGATGGACAGGCAGGCCTGGCATGCTGCGATTCATGGGATCGCAAAGAGTCAGACACGACTGAGCGACTGAACTGAACTGAACACACACACACACACACACATACACCAGATAAAGCAAATAAAAATCTCAAGTGGCTTTTACTGGTTTGGCCTGGTTTTGTTTTTTTTTTTTTTTTTTTTGCTTTGTAGTATTTTTGTTTTAACATTGGTCTGATTTCCTTGGAAAGTCTAGACTATATAAGTTACTGATTAAACCTTGATGCTCACTCTAAATTTAAAAAAAATTAAAAAGGAAATCAGTGAAGGCAAATCACTATGTAACGTGAACTTTTAATTTCCCAATCATTCTCCTAAATGCCTTACATTTGTGATTTTAATTCATCTCCCTAATAAATCTGTGATGGAGAATCATGATTCCCTTTTCACAGATGGACGCGTGACCAAGACCTGAATAATACCCAACTAGGGCTGACAGGTATTTAGTGGACTAGAAAACACCTACTGGTCTAAGATCTCAGGGCATAAGGAAAAGCAGTCATTATTAAATGATTTAAGTAGCCTACACTGTTCAAGAAAAAATTGTTTTAAGAAATTTTTAGAGACCATCCAACACCTCTTAATGTGTGTTCATTTTATCCTCTGGTGAAAAGAATCAGAGTTCAGCAAATTAAGTATTCTGATTTGTTGCACATTCTTGGTTGATTTATGAGTATTTTTGAAGAAATAATATGGCATCTTTCTGAATCCAATAATAGACACATGTTTCATCTTGATTACCTAATTGATTCTACCAAGAAAGGATAAAAATGACTCTAATAAGCTGACTACCCAATGCAGCAATAAATCCCAGGCCTAGCCATAATGCAGAACCAACCAGTGAAATACCATTCTTTATATCTTAAAAATATTGCAGTGGAAAAAGAAAATTTTCCCTCTCTAATGTGGTCTAGCAAGGAATGACTGTGGCAAGATCAACTGCCTTTGTGCTTTAGGAACTGGTCATCTAGTCAATGAATGTTTATGGACACCTTCTTGGTGCCAAACTCTCTGCAAAAATTTGGGAAACTGAAGCAAATAAGGAATGTTCCTTCCCTTCTTAAAGCCCCATGGTTTAGTGAAGGAGAAAGGAAATTAGGAGAGGAAATAGAACCCTGTGTCAAACAGTATAATGGAGGCAAATAAAAGCATTGTGAAAACAAGGATTAGCAGCCAGTGAAAATATCCCCTTTACTTATCCCTCACAAAGTACCATGCTTTATGAAGTGTCTTACATTTACTTGCTTTAATTCTGATAGTAAAATTATACAAGGTAAGTGTAATTACCTCGTTATAAGGTTATAGGAACTTAGATCAGCTGGCACAAAGTCACAGAAAACAAAGTAGAAAAGTCAGACTTTGAAACTGTTTCTATATTGCTTCAAAAATTGATTTTTAGGGGCATACTTGTCCCTCAAGAACTGATTCATGAATCCTTAATGCTTTATAATGTACTTTATCACATATTGCAATATATCCTTTGAGTGTTGTAGTCATTTTAATATCAGCTCCTCTACCGCACCACTTTGTAACTTTGGTCATGTTACCAAATATCTCCATGCTTCCCTTACTTATCTGTAAAATCTCATAGGACTGTTCTAAGGAAAAAATGAGTGATGTGCTATACATCAGAGGTTGGCAAATAATTTATTAAAAGAACCACAGAGTAAATACTTCCAGTTCGTAGATGACATCGTATTTGTAATGACTATTCAAATCTGCAGTTGTAGCATGAATGTAACAGAGGAAAACATGCGAATTAATATGTTTTTCTACAAATAAAAAGATTGCTGAAACAGGGGAAGGCAAAATTTAGCATGTAGACCTTAGTTTGTCAACTTTTGCTATAAAGTATGTACTGAGAAATATTAATTAATTTTTAGTATTATACTTTTTTTTTCAAGCTAGAAAACTGGATGTGAAGTACCTTATCTGGAGTCCAATATACAGTGTAATTACTAGGCTGAAGATTGCATCCAATTTTTTTAATTCAAAACCAGTGGTCTCTTTGCAAGGGTAACTTGTGTAGCTCCAGTGACCTTTCTGATTTCTTTATTAAGAACATCCCGTGGTTATAGTGTTTCATGAAAAATATGTGCACCTTTTCCATTTCAGGCTCCAACTGCTTATTCACTGAGGCAGAAGAACAGGGATTTTAGATGGAAAAACCCTAATATGTTGATAACAAATATTAAACTACTGAGTTTTGCTGACTCTCAAGATCACCATACAGAGGAAAATTATAAAAGACAAAAATTTCGTCATAGTTTTGACTGCCATTTTCAACCTCAAACAATATGTCATCAAATAAGCTATCATTCGAATGTTCTCATCTTTCTCACATCTATGCCTCTAAATTCTGTGGGAAATATGTGAAGTCTCCACTGATCCTTAGTGATTCTACCTTACTTAAAAGTAGCTTTTCAAACCTTATTACTGCTGGCTATTCCTCTGATCACTCTTGTCAATTACTGCATGAATTTGATTGACACTTATCATTAACATCTGACATTTCTTTAATGTTTACAAAGTCCTTAGATTCTTTCAAGCACTTTAATTCTTTGTTGCTGTTGTTTAGTCACTAACTCCTATCTGACTCTTGTGGAAGCCCATGGACTATAGCCCACCAGCTTCCTCTGTCCATGAGATTCTCCCAGCAATAATACTGGAGTGGGTTGCAGTTTCCTTCTCAAGGAGATCTTTCTGACCTAGGAATCGAACCCACATCTCCAGCATTGAGGTGAGGTGAGGTGAGGTGAAGTCGCTCAGTCGTGTCTGACTCTTTGCGACCTCGTGGACTGTAATCTACTAGGCTTCTCTGTCCATGGGATTCTCCAGGCAAGAATACTGGAGTGGATTGCGATTTCCTTCTCCAGGGGATCTTCCCGACCCAGGGATCGAACCTGGGTCTCCTGCATTGGAGGCAGACGCTTTAACCTCTGAGCCACCAGGGAAGAGTCTCCAGCATTGGCAGGTGGATTCTTTACTACTGAATCACCAATGCATAATATATACATGTGTGGTGCTCCGTCGTGTGTGACTCTTTGTGACTCCATGGACTGTAGCCCACCAGGCTCCTCTGCTCATGAAATTTTCTAGGCAAGAATACTGGAGTGGGTTGCCATTTCCTACTCCAGGGGATGTTCCCAACCCAGGGATCAAACCTGAGCCTCTTGCATCTCTTGCATTGGTAGGCAGATTCTTTACCACTGCATGACCTGGGAATCACCAGGGAAGATGTTAATTCTTCTGTAACTGAAACCATAGAACTTGGAAATATATCCTGGTTTTGTGTGGATTTCCATGACCTCAGAGGCATTTTGTGCTCATGTGCTCAGTCATGTCTGACTCTTTGTCACCCCATGAACTGTAGCTCGCCAGGATCCTCTATCCATGGGATTTTTCATACTAAAATACTGGAATGGATTGCCATTCCCTTCTCCAGGGATTCTTTCTAACCCAGGGATCAAACCTGAGTCTCCTACATCTCCTGCATTGCAGGCTGAGTCTTTACTGCTGAGCCACCAGGGAAGCCTTTAATTCTTTGGCATCACTTAACTGAGGTTAATTTACACATGTGTCAACTTCTTTCCAACAAGCAGGAAGAATCTATGGAAGCCTGGGCTCATTATAATGGATTTGCCTTTACAGAGAACTGACTTTGAATACAGCCTCTGCTTGGAATTAGCTCTGTGACCTTGGACAAGTTATAGAACTTCTATGATCTTGCCTCTTTATCTATAGAATTGAAATGCTATCTGTCTTAGTATTCTTTTATAGATATATGAAATAACAGAAGAGGTGGCAAAAATACACAGAACTATATGAAAAAGATCTTCATGATTCAGATAATCACAATGGTGTGATCACTCACCTAGAGCCAGACATCTTGGAATCTGAAGTCAACTGGGCCTTAGGAAGCACCACTATGAACAAAGCTAAAGGAGGTGATGGAATTCCAGTTGAGCTATTTCAGATCCTAAAAGATGATGCTGTGAAAGTGCTGCACTCAATATGCCAGCAAATTTGGAAAACTGAGCAGTGGGCACAGGACTGGAAAAGGTCAGTTTCATTCCAATCCCTAAGAAAGGCAATGCCAAAGAATGCTCAAATTACCACACAATTGCACTAATCTCTCACACTAGGAAAATAATGCTCAAAAATCTCCAAGCCAGGCCTCAGCAATACGTGAACTGCGAACTTCCAGATGTTCAAGCTGGATTTTAGAAAGGCAGAGGAAGCAGAGATCAAATTGCCAACACCCATTGGATCATCAAAAAGCAAGAGAGAAAAACATCTATTTCTGCTTTATTGAGAATGCCAAAGCCTTTGACTGTGTGAACCACAACAAACTGTAGAAAATGCTGAAAGAGATGGGAATACCAGACCACCTAACCTGCCTCTTGAGAAACCTGTATGCTGGTCAGGAAGCAACAGTTTGAACTGGACATGGAACAACAGACTGGTTCCAAATAGGAAAAGGAGTATGTCAAGGCTATATATTGTCACCCTGCTTATTTAACTTATATGCAGAGTACATCATGAGAAATGCTGGGCTAGATGAAGCACCAGCTGGAATCAAGACTGCCGGGAGAAATATCAATAGCCTCAGATATGCAGATGACACCACCCTTATGGCAGAAATTGAAGAAAAACTAAAGAGCCTCTTGACGAAAGTGAAAGAGGAAGGTGAAAAGTTGGCTTAAAGCTCAACATTCAGAAAACTAAGATCATGGCATCCGGTCCCATCACTTCATCGCAAATAGATGGGGAAACAATGGAAACAGGGGCAGACTTTATTTTTTTGGACTCCAAAATCATTGCAGATGGTGATTGCAGCCATGAAATTAAAAAAATGTTTACTCCTTGGGAGGAAAGTTATGACCAACCTAGACAGCATATTAAAAAGCAGAGACATTACTTTGCTAACAAAGTTCCATCTAGTCAAGGCTATGGTTTTTTCAGTAGTCTTGTATGGTGTGAGAGTTGGACTGTGAAGAAAGCTGAGTGCCAAACAATTGATGCTTTTGAACTGTGGTGTTGGAGAAGACTCTTGAGAGTCCCTTGGACTGCAAGGAGATACAACCAGTCCATCCTAAGGGAGATCAATCCTGAGTGTTCTTTGGAAGGACTGATGTTGAAGCTGAAACTCCAATACTTAAGCCACCTGATGTGAAGAAAGAATTGATGCTTTTGAACTGTGGTGTTGGAGAAGACTCTTGAGAGTCCCTTGGACTGCAAGGAGATACAACCAGTCCATCCTAAGGGAGATCAATCCTGAGTGTTCTTTGGAAGGACTGATGTTGAAGCTGAAACTCCAATACTTAAGCCACCTGATGTGAAGGACTGACCCATTTGAAAAGACCCTGATGCTGGGAAAGATTGAAGGCGGGAGGAGAAAGGGACAACAGAGGATGATGTGGTTGGATGGCATCACCGACTCAATCGACATGAGTTTGAGTAAACTCTGGGAGTTCGTGATGGACAGGCAGGCCTGCCATGCTGCAGTCCATGGGGTCACAAGGAGTTGGACACGACTGAGTGACTGAACTGAACTGACCTGAACTCAAGAACCTTACTCCATGCCTGCAACCTCAGTTTCTCCCACAAAATATTTCCTTTCTTCTACTGTGATTTTTTTCATGCTATCTTGCAGAGAAGAGGCTCTTAGAGTATGTTATTCATTTGATGAATATACTATTTGAGATTTATTCATGAATTGTATACTTAATGTTCATAAAACTGATTTTAAAAATGTGCCCATATTCTTTATCTATCTTAACTAAAGTGTAATAATACGGTGGTTATAATAGAGAACTACTCAGAGTGATATATATTGCATTATGTGTCTTTTAAGATACATTTAAAAGCTCATTCTATTTTTCTTAAACTCCACAATTTTTATACACATCATTTTATTTATAGCAAAGCTGCATTATTTTGGTCTTTATGCCTAAATAACTGGATTCTCTAGGTTTACCTACTCTGTTTATTTATTGTTGCACATTTTTCAAAGTAATTTGACTTCTGCCTTCATAAAAAACTCCCTGAAATAAGCAGAGCATGGATTTATCAATCTGATTTTCACACCAGGAAACATGATGGAATTATAGTGAGTACAAAAATATGTACAATAAATGGAGAATTTGGGTCTTCTCTCGGTGCATATTGTAAAATATGTACCACATCTCTTTTGCCACTGTAAACACAAGTCAAGGAAAGCAATGATGGTGGAGTAAGACATATATTTGCACCATAAAGGATGGTCTGATGGACAGGGAGGCCTGGCGTGCTGCGATTCATGGGGTTGCAAAGAGTGGGCCACAGCTGAGCGACTGAACTGAACTAAAGCATGTATAAGACACAGTTCTACCTTCAAGCAAACCACATACTGAGCTATATTGGTTTTCTGAGGTAATAAGCTTTGGGGAGGTAAATAATAGGAGTATTTGGAGAAGACACAACTAAAATTTACAAATGGCCAGACATGTAGATTGTTTTCTTTCATTTTTACTACAAAGTATAGAACTGCTTTCTAAACATCAATTCCCACTGATACTTGTTAAAATATTTATGTGATAATGTGAAGCATATGCCAGCATTTTCTTACCCAGTGAGTTAGGTAGTATCAGCCCCATTTTACAGATTATACAATTGAGATACAAAGTAGCTTATGTGATTGTTGTGTCCAAGATTATATAAGGTTGCTAATATGACCAGGACTTTACCTATGTGTTCTATTTCTAGGGGTCACAATGAATTGCTATAATACTTTGATTATCTGATAAACTAATTCTCATCTGCTAGGTTTTTTACTTCTTAGGTTACATTTCCTTCTCCAGGGGATCTTCCCAACCCAGGGATCAAACCTGGGTTTCCCGCATTCCAGGCAGACGCTTTAACCTCTGAGCCACCAGGGAAGCCCAGGTTACTCTACAGAAATGGTATGAACCTAACAGAAGCAGAAGATATTAAGAAGAGGTGGCAAGAATACATGGAAGAACTGTACAAAAAATCAAGGCTGTATATTGTCACCCTGCTTATTTAACTTAGACCTTCTAAACATTATCAAACTACTTGAAAGCATATGCCTGAATGAAAACTGAAAGAAAACAAGGACCCAATTGAAACATTCCCTGCTTCCCTGGAACAGAGCTTCCAGAGAATCCCAGGGGTCTAATTTTGTGCCTTCACTGGGACCCCCACCTCAGTGCTGAGAAGAAATAAGGCTATGGAAGGGGGTGAGGTTATGGCGTCTATCTTGAGTTTTAACTTTTTCTCTTTCAGTTCTATAAAAAGTTAAAATAACCAGAGTTTATTTCTCAATGTGTATAATGGAGTTAACAATGGAGTGTTAGAATAGTTAAAAGAAAATTAGATGTTACTGTGCCAAATATTTATTGGGTAGTTAATGGTATACAGACATGCATAAATATAAGCAAAATATACTCAAGCTTCATCAGCAAGTAAAACATGCTTCATTCAGTTTTTCTGGAGAAGTAATGAGAGATTGTGGTTAAAAACTGAAGCATTAGCGTCAGAGAAATCTGGGTTTGGAGTTTGGCTCTTCCATTGTCAAATCATTTAGTTTGGGGCAAGTTACTCATCTTTACTCAATTCTGAAATGAAGAAATGATTATCACTTATGGAGAAGCTCTATACAGTCAAGAAAAACAAGACCAGGAGCTGACTGTGGCTCAGATCATGAACTCTTTATACCAAATTCAGACTTAAATTGAAGAAAGTAGGGAAAACTGCTAGACCATTCAGGTATGACCTAAATCAAATCCCTTAGGATTATACAGTGGAAGTGAGAAATAGATTTAAGGGAGTAGATCTGATAGATAGAGTGCCTGATGAGCTATAGAATGAGGTTCATGACATTGTACAGGAGACAGGGATGAAGACCATCCCCATGGAAAAGAAATACAAAAGAGCAAAATGGCTGTCTGGGGAGGCCTTACAAATAGCTGTGAAAAGAAGAGAGGTGAAAAGCAAAGTAGAAAAAGAAAGATATAAGCATCTGAATGTAGAGTTCCAAAGAATAGCAAGAAGAGATAAGAAAGCCTTCTTCAGCGATCAATGCAAAGAAATAGAGGAAAAGAACAGAATGGGAAAGACTAGAGATCTCTTCAAGAAAATTAGAGATACCAAGGGAACATTTCATGCAAGGATGGGCTCGATAAAGGACAGAAATGGTATGGACCTAACAGAAGCAGAAGATATTAAGAAGAGGTGGCAAGAATACACAGAAGAACTGTACAAAAAAGATCTTCACGACCCAGATAATCATGATGATGTGATCACTAATCTAGAGCCAGACATCTTGGAATGTGAAGTCAAGTGGGCCTTAGAAAGCATCACNTGGCAGAAAGTGAAGAGGAACTAAAGAGTCTCTTGATGAAAGTGAAAGAGGAGAGTGAAAAAGTTGACTTAAAGCTCAACATTCAGAAAATGAAGATCATGGCATCTGGTCCCATCACTTCATGGGAAATAGATGCGGAAACAGTGGAAACAGTGTCAGACTTTATTTTTTTGGGCTCCAAAATCACTGCAGATGGTGACTGAAGCCATGAAATTAAAAGACACTAACTCCTTGGAAGAAAAGTTATGACAAACTTAGATAGTATACTCAAGAGCAGAGCAGAGACATTACTTTGCCGACTAAGGTCCATGTAGTCAAGGCTATAGTTTTTCCTGTGGTCATGTATGGATGTGAGAGTTGGACTGTGAAGAAGCCTGAGCACTGAAGAATTGATGCTTTTGAACTGTGGTGTTGGAGAAGACTCTTGAGAGTGCCTTGGACTGCAAGGAGATCCAACCAGTCCGTTCTGAAGGAGATCAACCCTGGGATTTCTTTGGAAGGAATGACGCTAAAGCTGAAACTCCAGTACTTTGGCCACCTCATGCGAAGAGTTGACTCATTGGAAAAGACTCTGATGCTGGGAGGGATTGGGGCAGGAGGAGAAGGGGACAACAGAGGATGAGATGGCTGGATGGCATCACTGACTCGATGGACATGAGTCTGAGTGAACTCCTGGAGATGGTGACGAACAGGGAAGCCTGGCGTGCTGCGATTCGTGGGGTCGCAAAGAGTCGGACACAATTGAGTGACTGAACTGAACTGAACTATCACTGTGAACATGAAGTGAGAATATTTATAAAGGTTGGGATTATGCCTGGTGCATAGCAAGAGAAGAATCTAATCTTTTTAATAATCACCTACAATATAATTATAAAATTTTTACATTTTAGAATTGTGAATCATCTTTTACTGATTTGTGTATTCCATAGATTCCTAACCCAAACCTTTCTGAAGATTGCCAGATGTCCTGGGTAAAATAAAATTGCCTTTAGAAATATACGGGCCAGGAGGGGATGTAGAATGTGGGAAAGACATCGCTCGGATAATCAACTTTCAGAGACAGGTTAGCAGCTTCTGTGCTCCACTGTCTTTTGCTTGAGGAGCTTTTCAGTTGCACTGCCTGTCTGATTCTGATGCTTTTGTCAATTCTCTTTAGACCTTGCTTATCGCTGGGTCATTTCTGGTCCTGCTTTGTGCCACTGCTTGTTTAATTTTTTACTTTATCTAGGGCAGAACTTTGCAAACTATCTGTGATGAAGGACTGTGTGTGTTTGTTTTCCTATCATTAGCTGTGTTGGTTTCCTTTATTGCTCACATGTACAAAGCCCAGAAGTCTGAAATGGAGGTGTTGGTGGGGAGTGTCTCTTCTCATTGAAACCTGGAGAGGGAATTCTTCCTCCCTTCCTTTAGCTTCTGGTGGCCTGCTAACAATCCTTGACATCCTTTTCAGTTGCTGCCACCATCATCAGGTGGCATCCTCCCTTCATGAATGTGTCTTCATCTGGCATTCTCTGTGAATGCCTGTGTTTAGTTTTACCTCTTCTTCTAAGGACACTGGTCATACTGGATTAAAACACAGCCTAATATCTCCATCTTAATTTGACTACATCTGCACAGATATAAGTATGGTGTACTCAAGTTAGGAATTGAGCATCTCTGTCTTTTTTTTTTTTTTTTTGGTGCTATAAAAAGTAGCATAGAGATCAGATTTTTATATTCTGTTCAAGGAGACAAAACCACTGAGCAGGTGCTTGAATATCACAGCAATGCCAAATTGTAAGCAATTTTACAACTGTATGGTATTAAAATTGTAAGATTCCTGCCTTCATTCGTCACTCTTCATTAACAGTTTATGGACTGACATCAACCACAGTTTGGGAAGCTCTGGCCTTAAGAGACAAACTGACAAGAACACAAATGCTAGTTGTGGATTCTGCACAAAAGCAATGAGACTGGAGATACTCAAGAGCTGAGCCTGTTCAAGGTGTGCCAGCAGGGCTGCTGGGGCTCTGATGAGTCCTCAGGCTTTGCCATTTCTCCTCTGAATTGCCCTTCCTTTCATTTTCATCGAGGTAACTCTTGTTCATCTTTTATAACTCAAACTGGGCTTTTCCAGATGTCACAGCAAGTCTAGTTAAATGCATCTCCTCTGCATCTCTGGAGCAGCCTGGTTACTCCTATGTTGGCACTGTAGTCACTGATGAACTAGTATCCCTGAAGGCAAGGACCTTGCCTTAGTCTACTGCTCCTCCCCAATGTCCTTTTAGTGCCTGGTGCATATCCTGTGTACTGTTTATATTGGTAATTGATAAACAAATGAATTCACTTCCTCTCCTGGAAATGGTGCTTCTCATCAGGGACACTTCTACTTCTCATAAGTCTCAGCTTATGTCTCCTGTTTATCAGATGTGGAAGATATCATGGGCCATACCAAATTCAGAATAGTTATTAATATTTGCAGATTCCCAGTGGACATGTCTTCCACCAAAACAGTGGTGGCCACTGAAGACTTTTTAGACATTTTGGTGTTGTTCAGTCAGTCATGTCTGACTCTTTGCAGCGCCATGGACTGCAGCACACCAGACTTCCCCATCCCTCACCATCTCCCAGAGTTTGCTGAAACTCATGTCCATCGAGTCAGTGATGCCATTCAACCATCTAAACAGTGGTGGCCACTGAAGACTTTTTAGACATTTTGGTGTTGTTCAGTCAGTCATGTCTGACTCTTTGCAGCGCCATGGACTGCAGCACACCAGACTTCCCCATCCCTCACCATCTCCCAGAATTTGCTGAAACTCATGTCCATCGAGTCAGTGATGCCATTCAACCATCTCATCCTCTGTTGTCCCCTTCTCCTCCTGCCTTCAATCTTTCCCAGCATCAGGGTCTTTTCAAATGACTTAATTCTTTGTATCAAGTGGCCAAAGTGTTAGAGTTTCAGCTTCAGCATCGGTCCTTCCAATGAATATTCAGGAATGGACTGGTTGGATCTCCTTGCAGTCCAAGGGACTCTCAAGGGTCTTCTCCAACATCACAGTTTAAAAGCATCAGTTCTTTGATGTTCAGCCTTCTTTACAGTCCAACTCTCACATTCATACATGACTACTGGAAAATCCATAGATTTGACTACTTTGTTGAAAAAGTAATGTCTCTGCTTTGTAATATGCTTCGTGGGTTTGTCATAGATTTTCTTCCAATGAGCAAGTGTCTTTTAATTTTATGGCTGCAGTCACCATCTGCAGTGATTTTGGAGCTCAGAAAATAAAGTCTGTCACTGTTTCCATTGTTTCAGTGATGGGACTGGATGCCGTGATCTTTGTTTTTTGAATGTTGAGTTTTAAGCCAGCTTTTTCACTCTCATCTTTCACCTTCATCTAGAGGCTTCAGTTCAGTTCAGTTCAGTTCAGTTCAGTTGCTCAGTCATGTCCGACTCTTTGCGACCCCATGAATCGCAGCACGCCAGGCCTCCCTGTTCATCACCAACTCTCGGAGTTCACTCAGACTCACGTCCATCGAGTCAGTGATGCCATCCAGCCAACTCATCCTTGGTCGTCCCCTTCTCCTCCTGCCCCCAATCCCTCCCAGCATCAGAGTCTTTTCCAATGAGTCAACTCTTCGCATGAGGTGGCCAAAGTACTGCAGTTTCACCTTTAGCATCATTCCTTCCAAAGAACAACCAGGGTTGATCTCCTTCAGAATGGACTGGTTGGATCTCCTTGCAGTCCAAGGCACTCTCAAGAGTCTTCTCCAACACCACAGTTCAAAAGCATCAATTCTTTGGTGCCCAGCCTTCTTCACAGTTCAACTCTCACATCCATACATGACCACAGGAAAAACTATAGCCTTGACAAGATGAACCTTAGTCGGCAAAGTAATGTCTCTGCTTTTAAAAATACTATCTAGGTTGGTCATAACTTTTCTTCCAAGGAGTAAGCATCTTCTAATTTCATGGCTGCAGTCACCATCTGCAGTGATTTTGGAGCCCAAAAAAATAAAGTCTGACACTGTTTCCACTGTTTACCCATCTATTTCCCGTGAAGTGATGGGATCGGATACCATGATCTTCGTTTTCTGAAACCATCTGGTGATGTCCACGTGTAGAGTCTTCTCTTGTGTTGTTGGAAGAGGGTGTTTGCTATGACCAGTGCATTTTCTTGGCAAAACTCTATTAGTCTTTGCCGTGCTTCATTCTGCATTCCAAGGCCAAATTTGCCTGTTACTCCAGGTGTTTCTTGACTTCCTACTTTAGCATTCCAGTCCCCTATAATGAAAAGGACATCTTTTTTGGGTGTTAGTTCTAAAAGGTCTTGTAGGTCTTCATAAAACCATTCAACTTCAGTTTCTTCAGCATTACTGGTTGGGACATAGACTTGGATTACCATGATATTGAATGGTTTGCCTTGGAGATGAAGAGATCATTCTGTTGTTTTGAGATTTAGACAGATCATAATTCTCAACACTGTTTATCTTGTTGGCTTGTAAGATACTTTGGTATCCATGATCATATTTGATCATGCTGTGCCCAACTGCTAATGTCCAGCTAGATATTGTACTAACAACCCCTTCTTTCATGTAGCATTTAAAGCATAGCAAAAAAGTAATAATATCTATCTTTGTTCTCAAATTTGTAGAACATACTATTATTGAATATTGCAGAGTATATATGAATGAGGTTTTACATTTTTTGGTGCACTGAGTAGAGATACATTTATCTTTAAGAAGTAAACCTAAATGCTCACTGAAATTCTGAATTTGTTTTCAGACATGATGGTTGCTAGCCTCACTGATCCTTAACCCCCAAGTCCATAGAGAATTGTCCATGAGGGTAAGAAATGAAGCTACAGAGTCTTAAAAACAGTTGGAATTCAATTAAAATTTCTGGAGCTGTATTGAACTGAATGTAATAGACTTGTCTACACACTCATTAGGCTTTTCTTTTGCTAAAAACCAATTTGTCATCACTTTTATAGAGCAGTTCCTTTCAGGAAGTTGCATTCCAAATTTGTATGTTACCAAAATTATTCTATTCATTCTTTTCAACAGAAAATTATGAGCTATTAAGAGACTTAAGAATGTATTAAGTCTGAGACTGGTTGATTTATCAGTGTCAGTTTGAGGTCCACATTTATCAAGTTCTCCTTTCAAAGGTCAGTGGCAAAGATGAGTACCCTTCTCTTTTCTGTGATTCTATTTTTGTAAGAAGCACAGTAAAATCTTCACCTAAGGACGAAGGGGAAAATCAACTTCCTCTGATTGGTTTCACCCCAGGAGGACGTATGATGGGCACAATGAGCATTAGCACACATTCTGCAGATTTGGTTTTCCTCTCAATTCTGTTAATCTTGATCCCTACTCTAGGTTCCTCTTCCCACTGATTTTATTGACTAAATTGTTAGTTGTTTATTTCAAACACTAGACAGTGATTAGAAAAAAACAGAATACAGAAGGGAGGAAAATAAATTATGTTCTTTTATGAAGAAGCTTGCCATTTCTGATAATGCTAACAGTACTGTTTTGTTTTCCATGAATGTCTTAACTTGGCCACTCTTAATTAAATAACCATGTCAAACAAAATCATTTGAAATTTACAGCAACTTTAGCTTACTTTTTCATACTAATTCCATTCATGAATTACTTTGAAAATGTTTCCTTTAAATAGCAAATGAAAGATTTTAAATCACCAGAGAGATCTTTGGTAGCTACTTTTTGAATTTTTCATAAATTCTCCACATACGCAATCCCTTTTTTTCTTATTCATCTGCAAGTCTGAATCCTAAATTCTTCTTATTTGCAAGAGTATATATAGGGCCAATGGAATATTATTCTGGTGAGGAGCAAGGGATCATTCTGCCATCCACTTAGCTCTGGGTTAAGAGGATTTCAAGATAGCAATCATGAGAAGAAGAGAAGCGATGCAATGCTGTTAAAATTTTCTCTCTAGCCCAGCTTCTGAAATGCTCCTCAGTGTGCTGATCCTCTCTCATTTCCAATACTGTGACCTTTGCTTTGCTAACCTGCCATCCTGTCAAGTCTCTCCCATCACTTGAAAATAGCCACATGAAAAATCAAACTTTATTGCTGTCAATTTACATTTTTTATGCTAAGTAGGTAGATGTGTGTGTGTCTGTTTGTATGAGCATGTCTTTTGGATTCATCCTGGCTTTTTTTTTTCCTAAGCTAATGTTATTCTTCTATTCTAAAGTTTGTTCCCGCTCACTTTTGTTTACCTGGGATGGATAGTAGAGAAGGGCTTTTCAGTGGAAGCTTTCAACAAGTCCTGGCCAACCTATGCAGTGGTACACATAGTAGCTTACACAGGAGGGCTTGGGCATGAGGGTGAAGTGTGCATGAATTCAACCCATTTCTCTTGACAAGTGTTTCCCTGAGATTTTTTGGCAGGAGTGTGTCTGTGTCTGATAATTCCCACCTAGAACAGGCAACTTTCTGTTCTTATTTATGCAAAGGCAAAATCTAAGCTAGCAGTGCCTCTCAGTGAGGGCCTAAGAGGAAATCTACATGAAGTAAGTTAACTTTTTAGTTAGACTATTTCAAAGTATGATTCTATTTGCATAATGATTCAAATAGTCTGCCCTTATATCTTATTGATAAAGATGATTTTTTTTTTTTTTGCAGTGGGAATACATTTATTTTTATTATTAGTTAACAACCTTGTGTAACTTATATTTTAATTTGATTTGCATTGTTTATATATTTCAACATAGACTATTAGAATTTAGCAAGAGATTCTGTTACTAGAATAAACAAATAATTCTCTGTATGTGACAGGCGTTTAATTAGGCCATTTGTTCAGTTTTGTTTATAAAGACACATGTCACCAAATGTAAACATTGCTTTAACTATACTTCCAAATATATTTGCAGAGAACACTGATATGATTTGCTCTCTATAAATTTCTGATATTAATTTCAATTGATTAAAGAAAAATGCCCTCAAAATGGCCCCTTAAAAAGACTAAAAATGGATCTTATGTAATTTATAAAGCATTGAAGATATATGTATTAAGAATGGACATCATCCATTGCAAGAGTTTTTTTTTTTTTTTTATGAGTTTGAAATGTCTAGTTGTTTCAGCTTACTATGAATTGCCTTCCTTGAACCTTGCCTCAGCAAGATAGCAGAAAAAAAGATTCTTCACTCATATCCCCTCTCAGCAACAATAACTTAGAAACCACCCACAGATAAAAGTTTCTCTGTAGGAGTTTTAAGATCTAATTTTGTTGTTGCTATTGTTTAGTCACTCAGTCATGTCCAACTTTGAGACCCCACAGACTGCAGCATGCCAGGCTTCGCTGTCCTTCACTATCTCCAGGAGTTAGCTTAAACTCATGTCCATTGAGTTGATGATACCATTCAACCATCTCATCTTCTGTTGATCCCTTCTTCTCCTGTCCTCAATCTATCCCAGTATCAGGGTCTTTTCCGAGGAGTTGTCTCTTCCCATCAGGTAGCCAAAGTACTGGAGCTTCAGCTTCAGCATTAGTCCTTCCAATGAATATTCAGGATTATTTCCTTTAGGATGGACTGGTTGCATCTCCTTGCAATCCAAGGGACTCTCAACAGTCTTCTCCAGCACCACAATTTGAAAGCATCAGTTCTTTGGTGCATAGCCTTCTTTATGGTCCAACTCTCACATCCATACATTACTACTGGAAAAACCATAGCTTTGACTAGACAGACCTTTGTCAGAAATAAAATCTCTGCTTTTTAATACACTGTCTAAGGTCTGTCATAGCTTTTCCTCCAAGGAGCAAGTGTCTTTTAATTTCATGGCTGCAGTCACCATCTGCAGTGATTTTGTAGCCCAAGGAAATAAAATCTGTCACTGCTTCCACTTTTTCCCCATCTATTTGCCATGAAGTGATGGGACCAGATGCCATGATCTTAGTTTTTTGAATGTTGAGTTTTAAGCCAGCTTTTTCACTCTCCTCTTTCACCTTCATCAAGAGATGTTTTAATTCCTTTTCACTTTCAGCCATTAGAGTAGTATTATCTGCATATCTGAGGTTATTGATATTTTTCCCGGCAATCTTGATTCTAGCTTGTGCTTCACCAAGCCTGGTATTTCACATGATGTACTCTGCACAGACGTTATATAATCAGGGTAACAATATACAGTTTGTGTACCCCTTTCCTGATTTTGAACCAGTCTGATGTTCCATGTCTGGTTCTAGCTGTTGCTTCTCGACCTGAATACAGGTTTCTCAGAAGACAGGAAAAGTGGTCTGCTATTCCCATCCCTTTCAGAATTTTCCACAGTTTGTTGTGATCCACACAGTTAAAAGCTTTAGTGTAGTCAGTGAAGGTGTGCTAGTGGTAAAGAACCCGCCTGCCAATGCAGGAGATGGGGTTTGATTCATGGGTTTGAAAGATCTCCTGAAGGAGGGCATGGAAACCCACTCCATTGTTCTTATCTGAAGAATCCCAAGGACAGATGAGCCTGGAGGGCTATAAAGAGTTGGACACAGTTAGCATGCATGAAAGTAACTATTCTCCAATAAAAATTAATTTCCCCTTCACAGTCTTGTAGTGGCAAAAGTTCTTCCATAATTCAGTGAAGCTATGAGCCATGTCATGAAGGGCCACCCAAGACAGATGGGTCATAGTGGAGAGTTCTGACAAAATGTGGTCCACTGGAGGAGGGAATTGCAAGCCACTCCAGTATTCTTGTCTCTAGAACCCCATGAACAATGTGCAAAGGGGTCCAGATAGGAGATCTTGAAATCTTGCTGGAGTACAAACTTGAGGAGAGCTATTTTGAGAAAGTAAGCCCATGCTCAGGCAGCTGAAAATGGTATGGGTTACAGATAGAGAAACAGCTCTATACTCCCCCCAACTTGGCTACAGCATTTGGCCATGATCCAGCCAGCAGCACCATACACCATGGGGCCCTAAAGGAATCACACTTGGTGACATGGTGATGGGCACACAGACCTAAATCCCAGATGCAGACTCTGAAGTGAACTGTGATCTGGCCCAAAGCCCTTGCCCTAGCCTCTCCTGATTGTGGTCTGGGAGCACTGGGAAGCAAGCCTGCCAAACTCAAGCTGACTGTAGGTTCTGAGATTTCTCTATAACTGAGCTCCAGCCCCTACCAGCTACAGTCCAGAAGCAGTGCTGCTAGCCCAAGGTCCCATCAGGATATACAACTGTACCCCCAGAGATTCTGAAACACTTCTATTCTTGGCTATAGTCCTCACCAGCTACCACCGATAAGTAGTTATGAAAACCCAATATTTCTCTAGGAAACAGGTCCATCAGAGTCTTTGGAGGCAGGCAAACCAAACTTGTTCTGTTAGCAGATCTTTAAATGATCTTGCAAATAGGCTCCAATTCCTTTCAGCTGTAGTCCATGAGGAATTCTGCCACCCTGACCTGAGATCCATCAGAAGACATGCATATCTGTACCTTGGAGGTAAGACCACCAATACTGGACCCATTGCTGATCCTGAAACAATCCTATAATTCAGCTCCAGTCTCTCCCAGCCATGGTCAGGGAGCATGCCTGGACACCTGGGGACTTGACAAGAGACATACCCCTCCATCCTCCAACATCAGATCTCAAGTTGGACTATGAACCCTAACACAACTCTGAGACCCAGACCCCTTCTCAGCCATGATCTTGGGCCAGACTTGCCTACCCAGGGACATGCTTAGTGACCTAGAAGATGTTCTTCAAGGAAATTGGTGGGAGTCACACCCATCCATGAACCCGATGAGAGGACTAATGTTTGCAGATCCCACTATGGACCCTGAAGCAGGTATTTGTCCTAGCACCGCCTTACCAATCAAGATCAACACTGTTTACTCAGTAACCAGACATCATTCACACTAGCCTGAGCCCCTGGTAACAGGCCCACCAACTACAAAGGGACTTAGGCTCAGCAATAGCCTCATAACCTGGATCCACCACAGGGCAACTTTGATTTCAGAGATATTACCATTCAGTTCAGTTCAGTTCAGTGACTCAGTCATGTCCAACTCTTTGCAACCCCATGAATCGCAGCACGCCAAGCCTCCCTGTCCATCACCATCTCCCAGAGTTCACTCAGACTCACGTCCATCGAGTCAGTGATGCCATCCAGCCATCTCATCCTCGGTCGTCCCCTTCTCCTCCTGCCCCCAATCCCTCCCAGCATCACAGTCTTTTCCAATGAGTCAACTCTTTGCATGAGGTGGCCAAAGTACTGGAACATGAATTGCCTGACAAAGAACTCAAAATAATCATCTTGAAGGAGCACAATGAGATACAAGATACAGCAGACACAGAGACACACAAATGAAATTAGGAAACCATAAACATTAAAAACGCGAAGGACAAAACTCATATGGTCATCTCAAAAGATGCAGAAAAAGCACTTCAGAAATTTCAACACCCTTTCATTATAAACACTGACAACAAATTAGGTATGGAAGGACTGTGCCTCAACATAATAAGGGCCACATGTGATAAGCCCATAGCTAACATCATATTCAATGGTAAATGTTGAAAGATGTTCCTCTAAGATTAGGGACAAGAAAAGAATGCCCTCTTATATTCAACATAGTAATGGAAATCCTCACTAGAACAACAAAATAAAAAGGGAGCCTAAGCAATGAGAGATAATGTTTGCAAACCATATACCTGATAAGGGCTTAATACCTCCAAAATATAAATAAGTCATGAAATTCAATATTGATAATAATCTTTATCATCATTAACAGCAAATATAATAATGGGCAAAAGCCTAAACCGATAATTTCTCAAAGAACATATGTATGGCCAACATGTACCTGAATAGGTAATCAACATTGCCAATCATCAGGGAAATGCAAATCAAAACTGCAATTAGACATCATCTCATATTTGTTAGGAGGGCTATTATAAAAAAGATAATATATAACAAGCATTGGAGAAAAGGGAACACTTGTAATCTGTTGGTAGAAGTATTAATTGGTTCAGTCATTATGGAAAAAGTTATGGAGATTCCTCAATTAAAAATAGAACTACCATATATGTATATATACATATATCCAGGAATCCCATTACTGGATATATATTCAAAGAAAAATGAAATATCTTAAAAACATATCTGTACCCATATGTTTACTGCATTATTCACAATAACCAGGATATAGAAAAAAATCTAAGTGTCTATCAATGGATGAATGGATAAAGAAAATTTGGCATATATTCAGCCATAATAAAGAG
>SJYT01056514.1:5392-33776 GCA_006410635.1 Cephalophus harveyi
GTTGACTCATTGGAAAAGACTCTGATGCTGGGAGGGATTGGGGGCAGGAGGAGAAGGGATGACAGAAGATGAGATGGCTGGATGGCATCACTGCCTCGATGGACGTTAGTCTGAGTGAACTCGGCGAGTTGGTGATGGACAGAGAGGCCTGGTGTGCTGCGATTCATGGGGTCGCAAAGAGTCGGACACAATTGAGCGACTGAACTGAACTGAATGCTTAGCATAGATCTCTGCTCATTTGAAAACTATTTATTTATTTACTTAATAAAGCAATATATTCTATAGGACAGCTGATAGCTTTGCAAACAGCCAAGTTTTTTTCCTTTTTTTCTTCCTCAATGAGAGCATGCTGGAGTCAGGGAATTCTCTCTCCATTAAAGAAAAGGACTAACCAAAGATTACAGGGATGCATCTCAGCTATTGGACTCTGAGAGGACTATTGCTAGCATGTTCTGATTGTAAAAAGGACTGTAACACACATTCAGTTACCTCTTAACCAGACTAAATGAGCTTCTTTGTCCATGGATATCTGGCTCTTTCCACTGACCACTAGAATCAAGACAGACAGAAGCAGAGGATATGAGGATCAGATATACCAGCAAAGCCACAGAGTGAAGAAATCAGTAAGAAATCACAAGTCATGAAAACAAGGGAAGCTGTAAAATCAGTGAAGCATAATAAGCAAAAACTAAGAGATCAGTAGCAGGGATAAGGGAAATCGTAATCAGGATGAAAGTTGAGACGAAGTTAAAAGTCACTTAACCAGACACACTGGGATAAGAAACACATTACAACTGATTTCTAGGTTAAATACAACAGAGTCAGAAATGAAAGACCACTTTTTAGTTGAGGAGCATATTTCAGTGCCTTTATACCCAGCAGCTACCCATGATGCCTCCTCTTTCTCTACCTAACTCTCATTCAGAATTTAATTCTCTAGTGTTCAGCTTACTTCCTGAACAAACCTTCACAATGATTTTTTAAGTTGCCCCTTTCAACATTGTACCATTTATTAGTTTCATTCTTCCACTTTTTTAACAATCACTCTCTTAGACAAGAAAGCTTTTTACAAAAATATACAAAAATAAATAACTTACTCTACCCTTGGTTGAAAATCTTTTTGAATTGCTCTTTTTGATCTCTGTCAAGGAAGCTGTTAAACACTTACCAGCGAGTTTCTGTAAGTCCGTAATCACAGCTTCTTAAACTCAGACACAACTATCTCACTCTTGATCTCTTCTTTCCGACTTTTGGACCTGAACACATTAGTTTAAATAAATGAATATGTCATTTTTCTATCTTACTTTTCAAGATCATTGATGTGATAGATATCAGAATGGAATGCTTTTTTTCATTTTCTACATTATGCTGATAGAGAGGGCTGAAAGGTAAAACTATAAATGTAATCCAATGTCTCAAGAGTACTCAGGACTTAGAGTAGCTGACATTGGCAAGGATTATGGAATGAAGAGCTTTGATGATAGGTCTATAATGAAGATGTAGTTTTATCAAAGAAGACATTCTGCTTGCTTTGCTTCTGTTATCTGACATCTAATCACCTGGAGCCAGATTTTACCAGGAAAAAAAATTGTATTTGTAGAACTGGATGTCATCCATTTCCATAGGCTGAAACGTGGCCTTGATTCCTAGCTGGCTACATCCTTTTCTTTGCAGAGTAAATAATCCCACTTATGTATCTTCTAGGAAATTAACACCATAAATAATACTTGGGTGTTCATACAACTTTTGTCCAAGTAATGATTAAGAACTACAGTTTTCTATTGACTTGCGAATTATATAAAGGTCAAGAAAATAAAATAGCTTCTCTTTGTTGACACTTCCATAAAGAGCCGAAGAAATAGACCTTATATTTCCTATATATGCTTAAGGTGTTGTTTTATTTTTCAAAAGCAATGCTAGTATAAAAAACAACAGTAATGTACTGAGACCTTATTACTGCCAACAATAACAGAAATAATGGAACTAATACTTAACATTTTTATATTTCTTAACTTACAGAAGTTTTCCCATGCCTCATGTGAATCTCACAAAATGTTATGATATAGGATGCATTTTGATGGGAGAAAAAGATTCCTAAAATGTATCGAATGTTTCTGTTGTGTTGGCATATTTGGGGTATTTACAAGTATGCTACCTTTAATTCTTTAAATAATCCAGCAGTGTCATATTGTAGATTAAGAAAATGAGACTCAAAAAAATTAAGCAATTTTTTCCCCGAATACATGGAGAATAAGTGAAATTCATTTATTCATATGCCCAACTCTCTACTCAAAATTACACTTGGATGTGTTTGAGTTATCTCAAACTTTATATGTCTCAAGCTGAATTCTTTATTGTCACTGTCAAATATTCTCTTCATTTCTCTCTTCTCAGTAAAAAGTAATGCCATTCCAAAAATACTGGAATCATAGTTTTTTAAAAAGTTTTCACACATGCATGCATGCTGAGTCACTTCAGCTGCGTTCAACTCTTTGCAACCCTGTGGACGGTAGCCTGTCAGGTTGCCCTGTGCATGGGATTCCTCAGGCAAGAATACTGGAGAGGGTTGCCATGCTGTTCTCCAGGGGATCTTCCTGACCCAGGGATCAAACTCGCATCTCCTGCGTCTCCTACACTGCAAGCAAATTCTTTATGGAGGAGTCACTGGGGAAGCCCTATTTTCCCACATTCCACACCAAATTCACTAGCAAATATTATTCGTTCTATCTTATTTATCCTGAATCAAACCATTCTTCATGAATTCTACTTTGATCACTTTAACCATTATCATGACTCACCAGAACCATTGTAAGTAGCCTCCCAGTGACCTATCTAATACTATGTTAGTTCTCTATAGCCCACTCTTTACAAAACTAGAGTGCTATTTTGAGAAAGCAAATCATATTATGTCACTTTTGTGCTTACAACCTTGCAATAGCTTGCTATTTCACTCAAAGTGTTAGCTGTGGTATTCAAGGTCCTGCTCTTCCCTTTTCACTCTCTCATAGCCCCATCCTGTGTGCACTGGCAGTCCTTCTTGACCAAGTCAAGCACACGCTGCTTCATGCTGCTTGAAAATCCTTCTCACTGGATGGCTCTTCTCTTAGATATCCACCATGGCACCACATTTCATCAGATCTCTGATCAAATACAGTCTTATAAAAAAGACTTTAATCTACTTTTTACATAACATCCCAGTTACACTCCCCTTCTTCACTTTAATTTTCTTCTGAGCACATGATCAACTGATGTAAATTATTTAATTTGTTGTATCATCAGTCTCATGTTACTAGTATGGCATCTCCAAGAGAGTACTGACTTTAATTTGGCTCGTCACTGTATCTCTAGTACAGAAAACAGTGGAAAATAGTAGATACTCAATATTTGAAATATCACACAATCAACAAATATTTATTGTCTCAGAAATAAGATCAGATACAAATCTTTAGTGATAAAGATTTGAAGAAGATACTGATACATCTTTCACTATCTTTTAAAAGAGTTAAATCTAGTAGATAAAAATAAACATTGATCTTGTAGTTGTAAGAGTAACAGGTGATATTAATAAGATTGAGGCTCTCACAGTGAGTATGGAAGCAGGCCACAAGTCGGCATAACCTACATGGAGATATCTGGGAAGGTCTCAGATTTGACTTTGATGTGGATAGAAATAAAGGAAGATGGCAAGGGAGGAGAATTCTAAGACATGGAATAGCAAGTACAAAACTGCTGAATAAGCAAACAATAATCATTTGAAAAAGTTTTAGAATTTGTAGATGGAACAATCAGGCATATTAAACGAAAAGGAGAGTAGAGGAAAATAAAGCTAAAGAAGACATGTTTCATGCATTCATCTTTTCCCTAAACAATGGGATCTATAGAGACCTGAGACTTTTCAAAGGTAAGTCTAACATATGAAGATTGGATTAAAATATTAAGTATAGATGTGAAAATGTAATTTAGGAAGGAACCGCAATAATACAGTGTGGTAGCAATGAATATGAAAAAAAAAGTGGATCGTATAGAAATTATCTGGATTGCAAACTTTTATTTGAGATAATAAAAAAAAAAAATGTTTTGTGGATGGGTAGTGGTGTTGGAGAAGACTCTTGAGAGTCCCTTGGGCTGCAAGGAGATCCAACCAGTCCATCCTAAAGGAGATCAGTCATGGGTGTTTATTGGAAGGGCTGATGTTGAAGCTGAAACTCCAATACTCTGGCCACCTGGTACGAAGAGCTGACTCTTTTGAAAAGACCCTGATGTTGGGAAAGATTGAGGGCTGGAGAAGAAGGGGACAACAGAAAATGAGATGGTTGGATGGCATCACCAACTTGATGGACTTGAGTTTGGGTAGGCTCCGGGGTTGGTGATGGACAGGGATGCCTGGCATGCTGCCATTCTTGGGGTCGCAAAGAGCCGGACATGACTGAGCGACTGAACTGAACTGAGTGGTGATGTTTACACAACAGTGTAAATGTACTTAATGCCACTAAACTGCTAAAATTGTAACATATATATATATTATCACAATAAAATTTTAAAAGAAACTTAAACATAGGAAAAAAAGAGAAAAAATGTAATAATATCCTACAAGTGTTTTTTAATAGAAGTGGGGAGTAAGTGGCTATGTAGTTAAGTGTGGCTTGTAGCATTCCATTTTAAGTAGTTAGATGGAGCTGATTTTGAGATACACAGAAAAGAGATCTGAACTGAAAATAGCAATAAAAGAGCTGTTGACAGGGAGTTGATACTTGATGCTTTTGGAATAAACGGGATTCTTGTGGAAGAGTATGTAAAATAAAATCAAATAGGAATGTAAAGAAAATGATACAGAAACCAGAAGGATATTTAACAGAATTATAGTATTTCAAGGAGGGAGAAGTAGGTGGAATTATACTAACAAGCCATGCAATATCTAAGAAATATCTCTTCATTCCATGACAAAGAGAACACTGGTGATTTTAATAAAAGTACTTTGAATAGAGTAATAAGCATCTATAATGGAATGGATTGAAAAGTGAATGGGAAGTGAAAAAAAAAAGGAAAGCATTTAGAGTAACCCTTTTAAAAAGTTGTTATGAAAGAACATGAGCTAAACAGCACCTGGATTACTAGAGGGAGTCAAGAGGGACACATTACTTTAAGATGGGAGAGATTCAAGTGTGTGTAAATTTCATACAGAGGTATCTGTAGAAAGACAAAGTTTCAGGTAAAAAGAGAGTGCTCTGGATTGATACTCAAGATGTTTAAGAAGAGAATTAGATGCAGGTCATAGCTCACTGGGAGAAGGAAATGGCAACCCACTCCAGTATTTTTGCTTAGAGAATCCTGTGGACAGAGGAGCCTGGTGGCCTGCTGTCCATAGGATCGCACAGAGTCAGACAGGACTGAAGTGACTTAGCATGCATGCACGTGTTGGAGAAGGAAATGGCAACCCACTCCAGTATTCTTGCCTGGAGAATCCCAGGGACAGAGGAGCCTGGTGGCCTGCTGTCCATAGGATCGCATAGAGTCAGACAGGACTGAAGTGACTTAGCATGTACGCATGTGTTGGAGAAGGAAATGGCAACCCACTCAGTATTCTTGTCTGGAAAATCCCAGGGACAGAGGAGCTTGGTGGGCTGCCATCAATGGGGTCGCACAGAGTTGGACATGACTGAAGCAACTTAGCAGCAGCAGCAGCATAGCTCACCTAAGAGGGGCCACCTTCTTCATTAAAAAAGGGTAGAAGTTCTCTTAGAACTTGGACCAATCAAGTGGGGTTTTTGTTATTCTTATTTTTATAGCAAAAACAGCATTTCTGTGAGAAAAACATCCTATGATATCCAACATTTTGTTTATAACTTCAGCAAAAGAGACACAGATGTCTCTTTGGACTCTGTGGGAGAGGGCAAGAGTGGGATTCTTTGGGAGAATGGCATTGAAACATGTTTATTATCATATGTGAAAAGGATTGCCAGTCCAGGTTTGATGCATGATATAGGGTGCTTGGGGCTGGTGCACTGGGATGACCCAGAGGGATGGGATGGGGAGGGAAGAGGGAGGGGGGTTCAGGATGGGGAGCACATGTACACCCGTGGTGGATTCATGTCAATGTATAGCAAAACCCATACAATATTGTAAAGTAATTAGCCTCCAAGGGAAAAAAAAAAAAAAGCAAACCAACCAACCTTTGAATTTTACTAAAGTATTTTATTTTGATATTATCAAGGTGGCATCTTTTAACTCACTTTTTGGAGGACTGTTATTTGACTTCCAGACATAGGCAGTTTCCTGTTCTCTAAACAATCCATCTATTCTTATGTCTTGGTGTCTATTTTCTCTGCCAAACTGAATCTTGATTGCCTTTGCACCAGGTTGAGAGGTTTTTGCTAGAAATCCAAAAAAGAAGAAAATATAGTTTTGCAGAGATTTCATAAGAGATAGAAACATAAATATATGATTGTAACTCCCCTTCTCGGAGAAGGGAATGGCATCCCACTCCAGTACTCTTGCCTGGAAACTCCCATGGATGGAGGAGCCTGGTAGGCTGCAGTCCATGGGGTCTCTAAGAGTTGGACTTGACTGAGCGACTTCCCTTTCACTTTTCACTTTCATGCATTGGAGAAGGAAATGGCAACCCACTCCAGTGTTCTTGCCTGGAGAATCCCAGAGACGGCGGAGCCCAATGGGCTGCCGTCTGTGGGGTCGCACAGAGTCGGACACGACTGAAGCGACTTAACAGCAGCAACCCACTGTAAAAAAAATGGTGGCATGAGGGAGGTATTTTCACTATAACACCATGTATTACTAAGAAATTAAAGAAATTAAAAAAATAAAAATATTGCAATGCAAAAAAAGAAAGAAATTGAATTCATGAAATATATAACTTGTCTCATTTATTTTTGCAACCTCTTTAGCACAGTAACTATTATGTACATCCAAAGAATTTAAAAATAGTTATTGAATTACTGAATAATTGAAAACATTGGTGCAAGCTCTATATTTCTAAATGATGTCATTAAAGCAATAAGAGCCTAATTTGTTGGTCACAATTCCATTTTCATTTATTTGAATTATCAATTATCCCTAAGTAAGGGCTACTAGGAAGACTAAATTTGCTAAGAAAGCAATTAATTTTAAAGTGCTCAAAATCTCTAGTCCATGTACCTTTATCAAAGACTACACCTTTGATTTCAATTATCAATTCATGGCTCCTGTAAATGGCTCGATACATGGCTCTGCTTCTCTAAAATAGTAGTACATTTTAAAGGCTAATGATAGAGATTAGAGTATTTTAAAATGCTAATAATTAGGTTGCATGTCAAACTATACTTAGTGTATACCTATATTAATTTTGAAATAAAAATATTCTGTGGTTGTATACTGAGGCAGTTTATAAGTCCAGAAATAATTTGATAAAAATTCCATTGCTTAGAATATGTATGAAATCTAGAAAAATGGTACTGATAAACTTATTTGCAGGTCAGGAATACAGACTTAGCCACAGAGAACAGTTTGGACACAGCAGGGCAAGGAGAGGGTGGGATGAACTGAGATAGTAACATTGAAACTCTCTTCCCCTAAGGGGAAGTTGCTGCCTAACACAGAGAGCTCAAAGGGATGAGTTGTAGCCCAGTTGGTGAAGAATCTGTCTACAATACAGGAGACCCAGATTTGATTCCTGGGTTAGGATGATCCCCTGGAGAAGGAAATGGCAACCTATTTCAGTATTCAGTTCGGTTCAGTTCAGTCACTCAGTCGTGTCCGACTCTTTGCGACCCCATGAATCGCAGCACGCCAGGCCTCCCTGTCCATCACCAACTCCTGCAGTTCACTCAGACTCATGTCCATCGAGTCTGTGATGCCATCCAGCCATCCCATCTTTGGTCGACCCCTTCTCCTCCTGCCCACAATCCCTCCCAGCATCAGAGTCTTTTCCAACGAGTCAACTCTTCGCATGAGGTGGCCAAAGTACTGGAGTTTCAGCTTTAGCATCAGTGCTTCCAAAGAAATCCCAATGATCCAGCGGATGTTGGCAATTTGATCTCTGGTTCCTCTGCCTTTTCTAAAACCAGCTTGAACATCAGGAAGTTCACGGTTCACGTATTGCTGAAGCCTGGCTTGGAGAATTTTGAGCATTACTTTACTAGCGTGTGAGATGAGTGCAATTGTGTTGTAGTTTGAGCATTCTTTGGTATTGCCTTTCTTTCGGATTGGAATGAAAACTGACCTTTTCCAGTCCTGTGGCCATTGCTGAGTTTTCCAAATTTGCTGGCATATTGAGTGCAATGCTTTCACAGCATCATCTTTCAGGATTTGAAATAGCTCTACCGGAATTCCATCAGCTCCACTAGCTTTGTTCGTAGTGATGCTTTCTAAGGCCCACTTGACTTCACATTCCAGGATGTCTGGCTCTAGATGAGTGATCACACCATCGTGATTATCTGGGTCATGAAGATCCTTTTTGTACAGTTCTTCTGTGTATTCTTGCCATCTCTTCTTAATATCTTCTGCTTCTGTTAGGTCCATACCATTTCTGTCCTTTATCGAGCACATCTTTGCATGAAATGTTCCCTTGGTATCTCTAATTTTCTTGAAGAGATCTCTAGTCTTTCCCATTTTGTTGTTTTCCTCTATTTCTTTGTATTGTTCACTGAAGAAGGCTTTCTTATCTCTTCTTGGTATTCTTTGGAACTCTGCATTCAGATGCTTATATCTTTCCGTTTTCTCCTTGGCTTTTTGCTTCTCTTCTTTTACTGTCTGGGAAATCCCATGGACAGAGGAGCCTGGCAGGCTATAGTCCATGGGGTCGCAAGAGTCAGACACAACTTACAGATTAAACCACTTAAACCACCACAGAGAATTCAAAGCTGTACTCTGTGACAGCCTGGAGGATGGGGATGGATTAAGGGGTGGAAGGAAGGGAGGGGACATATGTATACTTATGGTTGATTCACATTGTTGTATGGAAGAAGCCAATACAATATTGTAAAAAAAATTATCTTCCAATTAAAAATAAATTTTTTAAAAAATTCCATTGCTTGAGGTTCATCTGAAGCTCAGATTTATAGAGCATTTCCATTTAGAAACTGATAGGAGAAAATACCTTATATAAAATTCTTATGTTTAAATGACCAGTTCAAAGTCTTTAGAGAAACAGATTCAATCATGGTTTTTATTCCAAAGGATTGAAGATATTGGATGGATGATAATATTCATTCATTGAGTTCTGATTATACTTCTTATTTCAAGATAAAAGCTCTTAGATAGTGGAATTTTCTGTATGTTAAGAAAGATACACAGGGTAGAAGACACTATATATAGATAATGAAAAAGCATAATAAAAATATGTTTGAACATAATTTTTAGAGGTAATTTCACATTTTTGTGGGATTTTATCCCTATATAGTTTGCTTGTTTTATTTCTTTTTTAAAACAAAGGCTTAATACAGTATCTCTGCTGTCGATTTTCACAGTTAAGCACAAATTAGAGAGAATCTTTGACTCCAAAATTATCTTCTAAGCTATTATTTTTTAAATCTCTTTTGGCCTTATATTTCAGACATTGAGAAACAAGATAGCATGATGGTTGAAGGGAGATTCTAGAAACCAATTGTTTGAGTTGATTCCAGCTCTGTCCCTTATTTTATGACTTTCAACAAGTATTTCAGCCTCTCTGTGATTTGCCTTCCTTATCCATAAAATAGAAATAGTAATTTCCTATCTTGGGGTAACTAGAACTAAATAAACACAAGAAGAATACCATATACACAGCTAACACTCAGCATGCCTGAAGTGTATTGTCACTACAGTTTTTGAGGAAATGATCTTGGACTGTTCTAAGCACTTTACCTACATTTTCCTGGTTTGATTATAGCAATTCTAGTACATGGTAATAGACAATCAAGAGTGGATTCAACTTAGAAATATAAAATAAGCTCACACAAAAAATTGATGAAAATATGCTGGTAAACTTTCACTTATTAATGGATGCCGCAATTGTCTCTTGGGCACACCTGCTACCATAATATGTTTAGAGAATAAAACTATATAAGATCTTTGAATTGCAATTTCCACTATTTCAAATTGCAAATTACTTCATCTCTGACACTTGTCACATTCTATGTGTTATGTCTTATTAGGCCATTATCATAGACTGCCAAGTAGGAAGGAAAGAATTCAATTATTTTTTTTTTCTCAAAAGGTTTATTGCAAAGTAAATCTTTGCTGTTTGCAGAGCATAATATGTATCTCCCTAGAGTGCAAGGAGGGCAAGGTGGAGTAACAAGCTCTGGCCATTCAATCTATGTAATTAGGAATGGATCCTAAAAAAAAAAATCAAATAATGTAAGTTTAAAGAATTTGTAAAAACTTAGTCAGACTTTCACAAGTTTGATGGTAAATTTTTTTTCTCTCTTTTTGTTGTCAGAAATTAACACACTAATTTGCATTTATTTTTTAAGATTAACACTGGTCCAGGCACAGTGCTTAACCACTTTACATTAATTGTTTTTTTAATCCTCAATATAACAATGTTATGTGGTAGGGGCTTCCCTGGTGGCTCGGGTAGTAAAGAATCTGCCCGCAATGTGGGAGACCCAGGTTCAATCTCTGGGTTGGGAAGATCCCCTGGAGAAGGAATGGCCACCCACTCCAGTATTCTTGCCTGGAGAATTTCATGGACTGGCAGAATACAGTCCATGGGGTTACAAAGAGTCAGATACAACTGACTCACACACCTAGCTAATTAATAGCTAATAATCAGACATGTGGCTCAGACGATAAAGCGTCTGCCTACAGTGCGGGAGAACTGTGTTCGATCCCTGGGTCAGGAAGATCCTCTGGAGAAGGAAATGGCAACCCACTGCAGTACTCTTGCCTGGAAAATCCCATGGATTGAGGAGCATAGTAGGCTACAGTCCACGGGGTCGCAAAGAGTCACACACGACTGAGTGACTTCACTCAGGCAGACATGGGTAAAGTCTCAGTAGTCTGTGACTAGGGCCCATGTTCTTAAACTTATGATATGTTGCCTCTTTAGGTATTTATTAACAATAGTCAAACCTCAATTTTTTCTTTAATGTAAAAATATTTTTATTCTAATATTCTGAAAAGTCATGATTTGAATACAGAGATTTCTTCAGATTGCTTGATCTGACTCCAGAACCGAATTCACATCCTGAGTTTGCTACTGAACAGTTTTTTGAGGTTTGAGTCAATTTAATTAAAGTTTAGGTGTTTCAGTTGGCACATCTGTAAAATATATGTAGTCATCAGGCTTCATACAATTATTGTCAATTTTCATAAACAAATATGTACAAATCATGTAGACCAGAGCAAGGAAAAAAAGAAAAATTCAATTAACGTTAACTTTTATTATAATTAGCAAAAGCAAGAGCTTAGGCTCAGAATCTTATTGTACTAGTTAAACTTGGGTTTGGCTGTGAGTAAAAGAAAACTCAAAATGACTGTGGCTTTAAAAAGACAAAAGTTTATTTCTATTTCATGTAAAGGTTTAGAGATAATCATTTCAGGGCTTATGTATCTTCTGGAACCCAGTTTATTCCATCTTGCTTTTCTGCTAAGTATGTTGTCAGTTCTGACACTGAATTCATACTCAACTTTGGCTTTACCATATCGCCTCATCCATCTGCATTTAAGTGAGCAGAGTAAAGAATAAGCTAAAAAAGAAGAAATAAAAGGCATAGACTAACTCTGAAAGAAGTTTCCCAGAAGTTGAACACACACAAAAAACTTGATTTGACTTCCTTTTGATTAGAATTTAATAGCAAGGCTCAACAAACAATAAGGAAAGCTGAGAAATATAGTCTTTATTACAGTCCTGTGAGAAGGGACAAGAATTTTGGGAGGCCTGTGTAGGTTTTTCTTAAGGAACTAAAACATAAAAGAGGGGCATTTAAACTTTGTTTTAGTGTTGGTTAGAAACTCCTTTTGCCTGATACATCACTTTTCATAACAATGGATTTCTTATGATATAACAGGTCTTCTGTATCCTCTTTTATATTTTCAATAATATTTTGTGTCCTAGTTACATGTTTTTTCCTATTATTTTCTCTCTCTCTCTCTCTTTTAAGAAGAAAACCAAAATGCAAGATTTCTCAGTGTGAGGAGGGCAGCACAGCAAGAATATAGTTCTGTGTTTGGTATGACACACAGAATAATAAGTCTCTTTATCTTAGAATCTCTTGTTCTCAAAAGTAGATGCATTTGGTGAAAAAAAAAAACCTACATTTTTTTTCCACTTACAAATGATTTTGGAGAATATGGGAAATAAATTAATATTTTTTATAACCACTACAAATTGTTGAAGTGCTTAGTTCACCAAAATAATGTTACAAAGTGTTGACATTTTTAGCTAACATCATTTCTTGATACATTTAAATGATCAAACTTTTGTTTTGATAAATAAAACTGTATCAATTGTGTAGTCCACAGACACATTCTAAAAATTGTATTTCATTTGCATCTTAAGCTTGATATTCATCTATATATTGGAAAGGTATGGAGAACACAGGGAAAAAAATAAATTTACAGTGGAGAAATCTGACAAAATCTTGATTTATAAAAATATCGGAGAAGACAATGGCACCCCACTCCAGTACTCTTGCCTGGAAAATCCCATGGATGGAGGAGCCTGGTAGGCTGCAGTCCATGGGGTCGCTAAGAGTTGGACATGACTGAGCAACTTCACTTTCACTTTTCACTTTCTTGCATTGGAGAAGGAAATGGCAACCCACTCCAGTGTTCTTGCCTGGAGAATCCCAGGGATGGGGAAGCCTGGTAGGCTGCTTATGGGGTCACACAGAGTCAGACATGACTGAAGCGACTTAGCAGCAGCAGCAGGAGCAGTCATGCCACTGATGCAAAAGCTATAAAAACAGACTTGTTTTGGAGAAGGTAGACATCCATGCAATGTTTCTACTACTCATCCAGAGATAATCTGCAAAGTGAAAGGAAGGCTGCTTATGGGGTCACACAGAGTCAGACATGACTGAAGCGACTTAGCAGCAGCAGCAGGAGCAGTCATGCCACTGATGCAAAAGCTATAAAAACAGACTTGTTTTGGAGAAGGTAGACATCCATGCAATGTTTCTACTACTCATCCAGAGATAATCTGCAAAGTGAAAGGAAAGAAATTCAGAATCCTCTTGGTTCTGAATTATTCTTGATCATTACAGTTGAAGGAACATTCTAAAAATCACTGAAGATAATGTCCAGGTTTCTTTGGTTAGCAAGATCTCCTGAAAAGGAACTTTAATTGATTACAGAACAACTATATTTGACATCTAATTACCTGTTTAAAATCTACCTATCCAGAATTATCTGGTTTGTCTGGTTTGATATGCTTGCTGTCAAATCCTAAAGGAAATCAACACTGAATATTCATTGGAAGGACTGATGCTGAAGCTGAAGCTCCAATACTTTGCCCACCCGATGCAAAGAGCCAACTCATTGGAAAAAACTGTGATGCTGGTAAAGACTGAGAGAAAGAGGAGAAGGCAGTGACAGAGGATGAAATGGTTGGATGGCATCACCAACTCAATAGACATGAGTTTGAGCAAACTCCAGGAGATAGTGAAGGACAGGGAAGCCTGATGTGCTGCAGTTCATGGGGTTGCAAGGAGTCTGGCATGACTTAATGACTGAGCAATAACAATCCAGAACTGAGAAGATTTTTTTATTTGTTGATTTTATTTCCCTCAGCTGTTCCATAGAAGGAACAATAATAAATAAATATCATTTTTAAAATATTATAAATGTTAGGAAAAATTGACCCATTATTGATAAATTAACTTCCTGTTTAAGCAACAATTTTCTGTTTAAGAATTACTGATAGTTCTATCTCCAGCATTGATTGAAAGGTTGTTTTTGTTTTTGGTGGCTTGTATACAGCAGAAGTATTAAGTAATTCTGATGTGGCTTAATTGATGCTCTGTCACATAATAGGACTGTGTCACCTTTGCCAGTTGCATCTCTCTATGCCTCAATTTCCTCCTCTATAAAAGTGGGGAAATGAAACTTACCTCATGATGGTCTTCCCTTGTGCATCAGCTGTTAGAAAATCTGCCTGTAATGCGGAGACTTGACTTCAGTCCCTGGGTTGGGAAGATCCCCTGCAGATGGGAAAGGCTACTCACTCCAGTATTCTGGCCTGGAGAATTTGGTGGACTGTATAGTCCATGGAGTCGCAAAGAGTCAGACACAAGTGAGTGACTTTCACTTCACTTCACTTTCATGATGGGGTCATTGCGAAGTATAAATAATATGATGAGTGTAATGTTATTTTCATAGTTCTGGGCATAAAACTGCTGTTCAGTAACTAACTTGAAATAGTACAAATAGGATGTTGTTTGTTGTTGTTTAATTGCTGAGTCATGTTCAACTCTTTGTCACCCCATGGACTGTAGCTCGTCAGGCCCCACTGTCTATGGAATTTCCCAGGCAAGAATACTTGAATGGATTGTGACTTCCTTCTCCAGGGGATCTTCCCACCCCAGGGATCAAACCTGTCTCCTGCTTTGGCAGGGGGATTCTTTATCACTGAGCCACGAGGGAGACGCGCAAATAGAATAAGAGTATTCACAGTTGATATTTTCAAATAGAAGATCATTCTGGAAAATGAAAAAGAAATAAGGATCCTATGTCTGCCTCATTCATTACCTATAAAGATAAGAGTATATATTTTTCTTAGGTTCAGTTCAGTCGCTCAGTTGTGTCTGATTCTTTGCGACCCCATGAACCACAGCACACCAGGCTACCCTGTCCATCACCAATTCCTGAAATTTACTCATACTCACAGCCATTGAGTTGGTGATGCCATCCAACCATCTTATCCTCTGCCATCCCCTTCTCCTCCTGCCTTCACTCTTTCCCAGGATCAGGATATTTTCCAGTGAGTCAGTTCTTTGCATCAGGTGGCCAAAGTATTGGAGTTTCAGCTTCAGCATCACTATTTCCAATGAACATTTAGGACTGATCTCCTTTAGGATGGACTGGTTGGATCTCCGTACAGTCCAAGGGACTCTCAAGAGTCTTCTCCAACACCACAGTTCAAAAGCATCAATTCTTTGGCTCTCAGCTTCCTTTATAGTACAATTCTCACATCCATACATGACTACTGGAAAACCATAGCCTTGACTAGATGGACTTTTGCAGATTAATGTCTCTGCTTTTTAAAATGCTGTCTAGGTGGCTGACAATTGCTAATTTTTGAGAATGAAGACCTTTTAAAATTCAAAACATTTAGAGATTCCCATATCAAAATAATCTGATAGACATTATCATGTCATTATTTGACCATAATCTATAGTTAGGTAACACTTTTTAATATATTTGTAACATTAATCTGAAAGGCATCTGTTTATATTTTAAAAACTATAATATGCATGTATGCAAAAATCTTCTTTCAACCTAGAAGAAAAAAAATGATGTTTATATGGATTTTTTTTACAAATTCCTTTCAATAACACCAAGATCTCTATAAGTACATGTCCTTCTGCTCTGGATCCATTGATTTAAACCATGTATTTTGAGTAACTGGGGGCTCCCCAGGTGGTGCTAGTGGTAGATAACCCACCTGCCAATGCAGGAAATGTAAGAGATGCAGGTTTGATCCCAAGGTCAGGAAGATTCCCCTGAAGCAGGGCTTGACAACCCACTCCAGTAATCTTGCCTGGAGAAGCCCACGGACGTGGAAATCTGGCAGACTACAGTCCATAGTGTTGCACAGAGTTGGACACAACTGGAGCTACTTAGCACAAAAATATAAAGTCCAAAGGTATGACTGTATTATCTTGAACAATGTCATATTCACTATTTATACAAAAAAGACTTGCTTTTTCACTGCTGTTTGTATACACTGATACTAAGAACTTATCCTTATCCTGGTGTCATCCCTCTAGTATCTTTGTTAAAAAAAAAAGTATAGTATGAGACAAAGACTGTCAGCCTCTGAAACAATCTAAATTATAAAAAAAAGATCCAGAAAAATCAAAGTAACAGGGAATTCCATTCTGTACTACGATGAAGTAAATCAAGTGTTGACACAAGATATATGCAATGTAAGAGAGTAAATAAACTCTCCAGCTCTAGTCACTGTTGAATGCCAATGAGGATTTGTGACAGATACTGATGGTCACAGCTGTCTCAGCTATGCCTAGCCTTGTAAAACAGGATGTCTATATATGGTCTCTATTGCCTGTCAGTCCTTCTGGAGGGCCAGAGACTATAAACTCAGAGCCTGGTACTGCAGAGGCTTATGAAACATCTGTAGCAGCACTACCCAACCAGCCATAATGACTGCTTGGCACATATAAATATACAAAGGATACCTACCCTAGAAGAACTTACAGTTTTCTTAATCTGATGAAACAGGAAATAGAATTCAAAAATTAATTATACTTTTTTAAAGATTTATGTATTTATTTATTGCATGGCTGCCCTGGGTCTTCATTGCTGTGCAAGGCTTTCTCTAGTTGCCGTGAGAGGAGCTAGTAGTTGCGGCTCTTAGGCTCTAGAGTGCAGGCTCAGTAGTTGTGACAAGTTACAACAGCAGTCACACTTTCTCAGTGGATTTCCCAACAGCCTGAATTATTCCAGCATTCTATTCTGGGGTAGTTTAGGCAGGGAGAGCCTCCTTAGTCACTTGGTAAAAAAGGAAGTTGCCAGGTTCTAGACATTCAGAAATTGCCTTCCCTTTTCAGCCAGAGGAAAGAAAAAAAGATGAAAGTGTAGATTGGCTGTTGTGCCATTAAACTGCACCTTGCATTGAACCCTAGGCAGATGATCTGGGGAAATACTAGCACTTCAGTTGGAAAGTATTGTGAGAAGACAAAGGAAACAGTTAAACTCCAGGGGAAGAAGCTTGTGAAGACAACAGTAGAAAGAGAGGCGAGGTAGGAGGTGAGCCCTGTAGGACACTGATGACTTCCTGATCATTCTCCTTGGATCTGTGCCTTGTCAACTGGACATTCCATCCTGAATAAGCCACAAAATAAACAACAGGATAAACCACAGGATTTATCCTCTAGTTTAAGTCACAGCACACTACATTTGGCTTGTAACTGATTACTTTTGAATCATCCAATCAGTTGCATTGAGCATCCCTGACTCTTACTGATCTCTGTATCCTATGTCTGCTTTTCATTAAGTATTTGTGGAATATTTAAAATATTAAATTGATCAAATGGTAGTTTAACAAAATTCTCCTTTCTCATTTCTCAAATATATTTTTTAAACCAACTCGATACCAAAATTTATTTTTACTCATTAAGGTTATGAGCACAGACATTCTGGCATTCCTGTATGTTCAAATTAAAAAATGCAAATATCTCATTCTCCAATTGCAGAGACCACTAATGCCTGCAGAGTCTTGTTCACTACAATGAATGGTTTTTCAATTTGCATAATAAGATTGCAAAACTAATAGTTCTTATTTCTGCTACTTTTCCTGAACTCTTTCAAGTTAAAGAGATTTTGCAAGAAAAAAATTGTATTTACTACATCTTAAGGTAGCACTTGGAAAATCTGATTTGTCAAGAACCTATAAAAGTCATAGACTAGAAATATGCAGACATAGAAATATCTTTTTTGTTTAATCTATAGATTTATAGGCACTTTTCAAATGAGAAGCTTGAAATGAATTGTGAATTTTCAAATGTTAGCTAGCATGAAGACTCTCCTTGATGGCTAATGATCATTCCACTCCATACACAGTGAAAACTAGTTTGCATGGATCCCTCCCATCTAATTATTACATGGTCACAACTTACTTACACTTCCCTGTGCTCCTATTTCTCCACAGTGACATCTCTTATATTGTTTCAAATTCCCTGGACTCTCTATTTCATTCATTTCTTCTGCCCAAGTAGGATGGTATTATCTCATCATTGCAGAGAAACTAAACTGAATTGGTAAATATTCAAGGAACTTAGACCACATTAATAATGCTAAGATATTTTTCTTGCAATTCTGTTTTGCTAATAAAAGTTTGAGAGATTAATATTTAATAATACCAAAAGGTAGGGTCTAGCTGCCAATAAGCAGGCCAGGTTGGTGCAAAGGAAAGTTTGCTTTATTTCAGATGTTGGCAACTGCGGGGGAAGGGAGGACGTCTGTCCAAAGGCTGACCCTCACCCTCACTTTAGATATGCAGGGGGTGGGAGCTTTTATAGACATAGCTATAAAAGCTCTATAGCTTTTATAGAGGGAGGGGGCTACATGAAGGAACAGCATCATCAGCTCTGACAATAATCTTGAAATTGGTCATCAGTAGATAGACAGGGAGGCCTGGCATGCTGCGATGGGGTCGCAAAGAGTCCGACATGACTGAGCGACTGAACTGAATTGAACTGAATCTGACTAGCATCATCTTGATTGTTTCAGGTATGGTTAATCTTCAGTTCCAGGGTCAGTTGTTTCCATTTCTTTGAGGCTGTTTCTCAGAATTGTGGCAGCTTATATTGTGGGTACAGTCTTGCCATCATGTAGTGAAATTCTCCCACCTGGGGGGGTTTCATTATCTACAAGACAGCTCACAGGATTTGGCTCAGAATATCATCCATGGCCCTTGATCAGGAACTAAAGATTCTTGACTATGCTTAATGACTACATTATTATTATTTGATCTCCTTTGACTGTTTTGCTTTGTTTTTGTGTTTTCTCATTTCTCTGATTAGACTTATTCTTTTACTAAAGTTTCCCACAGACAAAAGGCAGTCAGAGGACATGGTGGGAAGGCAAGAACCATAGAGTCCTGCTCCATTTCAACATGCCTAATTAATATTAATATGCAAATCACAGAACACAACCCAGTCTACCTAGGCTAAAATTAGGATAATAACAAGCAAGTGTACAGTAAGGGATTACTTGGGCTTCCTGGACTTCCTTGGTGGCTCAGACGGTAAAGCGTCTTCCTACAATGTGGGAGACCCAGGTTCAATCCCTGGGTCGGGAAGATCTCCTGGAGAAGGAAATGGTAACCCACTCCAGTATTCTTGCCTGGAAAATCCTATGGACCGAGAAGCCTGGTAGGCTACAGGCCATGGAGCTGCAAAGAGTCGGACATGACTGAGCGACTTTACTTTCACTTGGGCTTCCTAGGAGGTGCAGTGATAAAAAAAAAAAAACTCACCTGACAGTTCAAGAAATGTAATGGACATGGGTTTGATCCCTGAATGGGGAAGATCCCTTGGAAGAGGAAAAGGTAATCCACTCCAGTATTCCTGCCTGGAAAATTCCATGAGCAGAGGAGCCTGGTGGGCTATAATCCATGGGATCACAAAGACTCAGACATGATAGCACACATGCTCTGCGCTGCAAGGGATAATTTACCTCCTATATTTTGAACTCTAAAGTACTCATGTGCTGTGCTTAGTTGCTCAGTCATGTCTGACTCTTTGCAACCTCAAGGACTGTAGCCCACCAGGCTCATCTATTCATGAGGATCCTCTAAGCAAGAATACTGAAGTGGGTTTCCATGCCCTCCTCCAGGGGATCTTCCCAACCCAGAAATCGAACCAAGGTCTCCTACATTGCAGGCAGATTCTTTACCAGCTGAGCTATCAGGGAAGCCCAAATTACTCATACTTCAAAGTATACTATAAAGTACTCACATTTAGAAATGTAATCCTTAGAAAAACCATGGCTATGTGCCATTCCTTCTTCTAATTCATAGATGAGATCTATGAAACCAGTTGAAATGTTTTCACAATACAGTAACATATTTTTAAATAGCCCTTGTCTTCTCTCTTTTGTGTATTAAGTATTCGCATTTGTCATTCAACCAGAATCCCAAAATTGTTCACCTTCTTGATGCCACTCAAGCCTTACCAAAGAGTACTTATCATATCCAGAAAAGACAAGCGGAGGAATGATTACTCATACATAATAGGTATAAGACAGAATGGCACTAATTGTTATGTAAATTATCTACCTCTTTCATGACAAAGCAATGTCCTAAGCAGATGTGGAATACAGTACAACCTGGAATTTAACCTAGAACTTCATTTCACTGCATAACAATAAAAATAACTTAAATCATGTCACTACAACTTTGATTGCATGTGCACTTTCTTTTACTAATAGTTCATCTCAAAGTTCATTGATTAAGGTTGGAATAATGGAGACAAAATTCAGTAATTAAACAAAAAAGCAGAATTCTCCACATGTAGTATTATCAGCTGTAAATATTGCTTTGGACTTTTCTCAAAACCAAACAATGGATGATTAAAAAAAAAAAAAACTCCAGGTTAGGAATCAGCTTCAAAACACTAGCAAATATCTACCATCTGTATTCAGTTGAACCAAATGTTAAATGTTAAGTGGTATATAGTATTGAAGAGAAATAAGACACCACTTTTTGGCAAAAATAAAAGTGTACATAAAATTGAATTTTCATTTCACTAGTTCAAATTCTTTACAGTCATCAGCTAATATTTTGTAAAAACTAATAAATTATGAACTGAAAGAATATCAAACTGTTGGGTAGTTAGAATAGGAAAAAGGAGTCCAAAATGGCAGTGGCTAAAAGACAAAGAAAGGAAAAGCCCACAGAAATAGAACAAATGAAGGTCTGAAGACCAGAGTGAGGATCACAGGTAAAACAAACAGCCCTCCTGGCTAGCCCTTACATAGGGCAGGCTCAGGGAGAGGAAAAAAAAAAAGCATATAAAAAGAGGAGTCAAAATTGAGCTTCTCTTCTCTTTGCTGTCTTTTGGGTCAGCCCGCTCTCATGCCTTGAGGACGCATTTTCCTTTGCTTGCCAAATAAAACTGAGCTGTAACACGTAACTGTAACACTGGTCTGTCCATCATTTCAAATTTTTGCTGCAGCAAGACAAAACCGAGGAAATTACACATTCTCCTGACATTTATGGTGCCGTGACTTGGATCTAACCTGGCTGAAACAACCTCGGCTCTGCCCCTGCGAGGCAGAGGCCAAGCACAGCAGAAGCCCAACTCAGCGAAAGCTCCCACGGTGGAAGCTGAATGTGATGAAAACCCAGCACAGTGGCAGTGACAAGGAGCCCAGCATGCTAGAAACTGGGAGGCAAAAGCAAACTCGGCAGAAAGCTCACACAGCTCAGGCTGATTCCAGAAGGCCTCTGGTTGGGATAGTAAGTCCTCGCTCCTATGGCTGGAAAGATACATGGCCAACAAAATCTTAACTTCTCTGCAATCTCTCATTTCTTGTTTCCTCAAACCCCCTGCGAATAGGTGAGCAGCAGTGGGTGCCCCAGGGTGTCCTGAAGGATCTACTATCTGCTCTGCGTTAGTAGCTGTTGCCCAAGTGGGTGGGCATTCTTCTGCCTTATTCTTCTTTGTGCCAAGGATCAAGCCAATGAAAACTGTGAGCACAGGGCAGATATTTAGCAGATTTTCTGGCAGGTTATGAAGGGGATTCCTCGGCATGGTTTCCCCACTGCTTTTTCCTCCCGTCCTTCAGCTCCTCTCTCCACTGCTTACAAAGTATTGGACAGGTCATCATCTTTCCATTTCTGAAAGTTGTTGCCTGAAACCATTTACCTAAGATTTGTACTCAAACCCTTGTGGCAGGGACTCTGTACTATGCTTAGTTACTCAGTCATGTCTGACTGGGACTTGAGCCTGGCCAAAACCCACGGTGCCTGGTTTTAGGACCTAATGAAGCTCAGGCTCTTGATGTCTCATTGCAAAAAAAAAAAAATCAGTGAGAGACACATCCATAGATAGGAGGTGGATTTGTTCAGAGAGAAGCACACTCCACGGAGTGTGGGCCATGACAGAGGGGAAGCAGCCATGGAATGTGATGTGATTAGTTTTTGCAAGCTGGGTGATTTCATATGCTAATGAGTGGGAGGATCATTCCAATAATTAGGGAACCACCCAAGGGAACCACCCACTCCTCAGTCTTGACAGTGACTTGGAACTGTCCTGGTACCTCTGGGTGTGTCATTTAGCTTGCAGATTGAGGATCAAGGTTTCGCTGAATTTGACTTGCCATCTTGGACCCATTTGATTTTAATCAGTTTATGTTTTGCTCTTGGGCTATGTCATTCTTTCAAAAATTGTGCCTTGCCTGCTTCCCTCCTGTTTCATGCTCTTCCTGAGCCCTGTCCAGGCCCACAATGTTGCTTCTACAATTTTCTGGAGGGACAACCAGAAAACAGCTGGCCCTTGGGAGAGAAATACTGTATAATATCCAATCCCTCTAGATATTCAGGCCTTCATCTTCCATGTTTCCTACAACATGTGCAACAACAGCATCTCTCAGTGAACCTGCAAAGGTGGGTGACAAGCACACAATGACTGTTAAAAGTCCATCTGTTGGTGGCATCTATTCAAGGGCAACTGAGCTTCGAGAGACAATGTTTGCCATTTTGGGAGCTAGTGCTGCAGGCCATTTGGGCCCAAACCCTTGCCACTCTTCTGCTAAAGTTACAAACAAACCCCTGGATCAAATCTCCACTCCACTTTTATGGAACATCTTGTCTGTTGCCTCTTATCAATTTGTTATTAAGCCACTTACTAATTCCTACAACAAGGACCCTGCTCCCTTGTAGGCAACACTGCTCCACCTAGCTTATTATTAAAATATTCTTAATGTCCCTAACAGAACCAGATAACCCACTCCTTTGTCATTACTTCTTTTATTACCTAGAGTGGGTCTATGACAATGAAATGTGTACCTTTGGAAACACCCTAAACTGCTCTTATAGAGGGCGAAGGGAAGAAATCAGTGACTTACATTCCCTCAGAGCAGTAAGAGGATAAGGTTTATGGCTATTTCGCCAGGTTTCCAGTCTCAGGGCACAGACTTGGATTACTTTACATCATGGTGTCCATTCACATCCACAGTGGACAAACCAGCAATAAAATAAGATTACAACTCCTTAATCCTACCTAGCACTGGTCACTCTGGAGATCTTGGGGACACCCAACTCCAGCCTGGGGATCCCAGGAGGTCAACCTGCCTAGGGATCTGGTCCCTGGGAGGTTGCCACACCTCAATCTGCTCAGGGATCCTCCAGTCCAAGGAAGTCAACATGCCTCGACCTGCCCAGGGATCCAATTCTTGGGAAGCTGAAATGCCTTGACCTTGCCTGGGAATTCAATCTTCAGGAGGCTGTCATGCCTCAACTTGCCTGAGGATCTGTACCCTGACCAGGGATGCCTGACTCTCAGGTTCCAACAGTATTGGGTAGGATAAGATTCAGAAGGAATTACCCCTTAGGAAGCCCACCCATGGAAATAGAAGGAAGCCTTATAGTTGTGGGACTGTGCCTGGTCTCAGCAATAACTCATGAGTCCAACAAGAACCCCATTGCCTTTCTGGAAAGTCTAAAAGAGGCCCTCCAAAAGTTTACCAATATGGCCTTAGACTCTTACGAGGGACAGATGATTTTAAAGGACAAATTTCTGTTGCAATGTGCATCAAACATCAGGATAAAGTTCCAGCAGTTCCAGCAGCAGGACTCGGCTGCCTCTTTAGATGAGATGGTACAGACAGCCAAAATATATTTTATAAGATAACAAGAAAAGGGAGGCCAAGACCCAGGAAAGGGAGAAAAAGAAAGAGACAAAGCATGCCCAGATGCTGGCTGCCCTCCAGGGAAGCCCTATGAAAAACCGGGTCCTTGAAGGACTAGGCACAGGGCAAATGCCTAATCTGTAGAGAACCAGCACATTGGGCCAAAGAGTGTCCATTCCATGACAAGTCTCCTAAAACAACTTGCTACAAATGCCTTCAATTGGGACATTGGCCAACACTCTGCCCTCTGGACCCAAGGCCTCAAGGTCAACTGCCAAGCCTTCATTCATGATGGTTCAACAGGACTGAGGTGGCCTGCTCCAGACAACCCACCTGTTACAGATAACCATCATGGGGCTGGAGCCAAGGGAGCAACCGGATGTGGCAGGTAGGTCCAAGAATATCTTGGTTGATAGAGGGGCTACCTACTCTGTCCTGACCTTCTACTCCGGAGCCTTCTCCTCCCAAACATGTACCATTTTGCGTGCTACAGGAAAAACAATTACAAGAAGATTCACCTGAGGACTTCTTTGTTCCTGGGATGAACAAATATTTTCCCACCAGTATCTGGTGGTCCCTTTTGCTTTAAAACTCTCTTTTAGTGGCAATTGTGTGGTACTTTGAGCATTCTTTGGCATTGCCTTTCTTTGGGATTGGAATGAAAACTGACCTTTTCCAGTCCTCTGGCCACTGCTGAGTTTTCCAAATTTGCTGGCATGATGAGTGCACCACTTTCACAGCATCATCTTTCAGGATTTGAAATAGCTCCACTGGAATTCCATCACCTCCACTAGCTTTGTGTGTGGTGGTACTTCCTAAGGCTCACTTGACTTCACATTCCAGGATGTCTGGCTCTAGGTGACTAATCACAACATCGTGATTATCTGGGTCATGAAGATCTTTTTTGTACAGTTCTTCTTGTGTATTCTTACCACCTCTTCTTAATATCTTCTGCTTCTGTTAGGTCCCTACCATTTCTGTCCTTTATTGAGCCCATCTGTGCATGAAATTTACCCTTGGTATCTCTAATTTTCTTGAAGTGATCTCTAGCCTTTCCCATTCTGTTGTTTTCCTCTATTTCTTTGCATTGATTGCTGAGGAAAGCTTTCTAATCTCTCCTTGCTATTCTTTGGAACTCTGCATTCAAATGGATATGTCTTTCCTTTTCTCCTTTGATTTTCACTTCCCTTCTTTTCACAGCTATTTATAAGGCCTCCTCAGATAGCCATTATGCTTTTTTGCATTTCTTTTTGTTGGGGATGGTCTTGATTCCTGTCTCCTGTACAATGTTCACGAACTTCTGTCCATAGTTCGTCCAGCACTCTGTCTATCAGATCTAGTCCCTTAAATATATTTCTCACTTCCACTGTATAGTCATAAGGGATTTGATTTAGGTCATACTTGAATGGTCTAGTGGTTTTCCCTACTTTCTTCAATTTCAGTCTGAATTTGGCAATAAGGAGTTCAGGATCTGAGCCACAGTCAGCTCCCAGTCTTGTTTTGCTGACTGTATAGAGCCTCTCCATCTTTGGCTGCAAAGAATATAATCAGTCTGATTTCACTGTTGCCCTTCTGGTGAGGTCCATGTGTAGAGTCTTCTCTTGTGTTGTTGGAAGAAGGTGTTTGCTATGACCAATGCATTCTCTTGGCAGAACTCTTGCCCTGCTTCATTCTGTACTCCGGGTCAAATTTGCCTGTTACCCCAGGTGTTTCTTGACGTCCTACTTTTGCATTCCAGTCCCCTATAATGAAAAGGGCATCTCTTTTTAGTGTTAATTCTAGAACGTCTTGTAGGTCTTCATAGAACCTTTCAATTTCAGCTTCTTCAGCGTTACTGGTTGGGGTATAGGCTTGGATTACTGTGATTTTAAATGGTTTGCCTTGGAAATGAACAGAGATCATTCTGTCGTTTTTGAGATTGCATCCAAGTACTGTATTTCAGACTCTCTTGTTCTCTATGATGGCTACTCTATTTCTTCTAAGGGATTCCTATCCACAGTAGTAGATATAATAGTCATCTGAGTTAAATTCACCCATTCTGTCCATCTTAGTTTGCTGATTCCTAGAATGTCAATGTTCACTCTTGCCATCTCCTGTTTGATCACCTCCAATTTGCCTTGATTATTGGACCTAACATTCCAGGTTCCTATGCAATATTGCTCCAAGAACTTCCAGATATTCAAGCTGGTTTTAGAAAAGGCAGAGGAACCAGAGATCAAATTGCCAACATACACTGGATCCGTGAAAAAGCAAGAAAGTTCCAGAAAAACATCTATTTCTGATTTATTGACTATGCCAAAGCCTTTGATTGTGTGGATAACAATAAACTGTGGAAAATTCTGAAAGAGATGGGAATATCAAACCACCTGACCTGCATCTTGAGAAACCTGTATACAGGTCAGGAAGCCAACAAAAGTCCGTCTAGTCAAGGCTATGCTTTTTCCAGTAGTCGTGTATGGATGTGAGAGTCGGACTGTAAAGAAAGCTGAGCACCGAAGAATTGATGCTTTTGAACTGTGGTGTTGGAGAAGACTCTTGAGATTCCCTTGGACTGCAAGGAGATCCAACCAGTCCATCCTAAAGGAGATCAGTCCTGGGTGTTCATTGGAGGGACTGATGTTGAAGCTGAAACTCACAATACTTTGGCCACCTGATGTGGAGAGCTGAGTCATTTGAAAAGACTCTGATGCTGGGAAAGATTCAGGGCAGGAGGAGAAGGGGACAACAGAAGATGAGATGGTTGGATGACATCACTGACTCAATGGACATGGGTTTGGGTGGACTCTGGGTGTTGGTGACGGACAGGGAGGCCTGGTGTGCTGTGGTTCATGGGGTCGCAAAGAGTCAGATACCACTGAGTAACTGAACTGAACTTTGGGGGCAAACTAACTATTTTTACCAGCCACCAAGTGAAACAACTCCTGAATGATAGAGGCCATTTATGTATGTCTGATCAAATGATCCTCAGATATCAAGTAATGATGATGGAAAATCCAGGCCAGACTATATCCCCTTGTGAGGTTCTTAACCCAGCCACCCTCCTGCCTATCCCTGAAGGTGCTCTCTCCTTTCACTCTTGCCCAGAAACTGAATAATTGGACAAAAACCCAAGAGGGATTGTCAGATCCTCTGACCAATCCTGAGGAAATCTGGTACACTGATGGAAACAGCTTTGTCTTGGATGGAAAAAGAAGAGCTGGATATACAGTAGTCTTCAATTTTGAGACCATAGAGACTAAACCTTTGCCACCACGTACTTCAGCCCAATTAGTTGAGCTCATACCCTAACTCGAGCTTTAGAACTGGGAAAAGGAAAAAGAGTAGCCATTTATACTGACTCTAAGTATGCCTTTCTGGTGCTACATGCACATGCTGCTATTTGGAAAGAGGCCACTTGACCACCCAAAGACCCCCAATCAAATATGGTGATCAATTCCTTCGACTGTTGGAGGCAGTCCATCTGCTTGCTGAGGTTTCAGTCTCCGATTGTAAAAGACACCAAAAGGGGAGCACGAAAGCAGCATGAAGGAATCAAGCAGCTGATCAGGCAGCTAAGAGAGCAGCATTACCAAAAAATGACTAACTAGGGGTTGCCACCTTAGTTCCACAGACTAATATGCCAGAAACTCCTTCATATACTGAAGGTGAGACTCTTAAAGCTGAGAGTGAAGGCTTTCAAGAAGATTATATGTGGTGGTTCCAAAAGGAGGAACTCCTTTTTCTGCTTGGGACCCTCCAATGGAAGTTGGTTAACTCCTTACATGCCACCACTCATTTAGGGGAAAATGCCCTCCAAAGATTACTACAAAGGTCCTTCAGAGGAACAGGCCTCCAAACGACTATAAGGCAAGTGGTCTCCTTTATCCCACTTGCCAGTTAAACAACCCCCAAGGAGCTCCATGGGTTGCAAAGAGTCAGACACAACTGAACAACTGAACTGAACTGAACTGAACAAGTTTGAAGACTCCAGCTGCCCCAGTCCATCCAACAGCATGGGACCTACCCAGGAGAGGACTGGCAGATGGACTTCACCCAGATCCCAGTTTCTCAAGGATATAAATAGCTACTAGTCATGATAGATACATTCACAGAATGGATTGAAGTTTTTCTTACCTGGATTGAGATGGCTGCTGCTGCTGCTAAGTCTCTTCAGTCATGTCTGACTCTGTGTGACCCCATAGACCCTGGTGGGTCTCTGGCCCACCAGGCTTGCCCGTCCCTGGGATTCTCTAGGTAAGAACACTGGAGTGGGTTGCCATTTCCTTCTCCAATGCACAAAAGTGAAAAGTGAAAGTGAAGTCGCTCAGTCGTGTCTGACTCTTAACGACCCTGTGGACTGCAGCCTACCAGGCTTCTCCATCCATGGGATTTTCCAGGCAAGAGTACTGGAGTGGGGTGCCATTGTCTTCTGCAGAGATGGCTGAGGAGGTGGTAAAGAAAAAAACTGCTTCATGAAATCATTTCGAGATTTGGTCTGTCCAGGTCATTACAAAGTGACAGTTACCCAAGGGGTCTCTAAAGCATTGGGCATCACTTATTACCTCCATTGTGCCTGAAGGCCTCAGTCTTCAGGAAAAGTAAAAAGAGCCAACCAATTCTTAAAATCAGCGATAAAAAGATAACCCAGGATATCTCCCTTGGATAGAAGGAGGCTTTACCAATAGCTCTTCTCCACACCCATAATGCCCCTAAGGAACAGATTGGTCTTAGTCCTTCAGTTCAGTTGAGTTCAGTTCAGTCGCTTAGTCGTGTCAAACTCTTTGCGACCCCATGAATTGCAGCACGCCAGGCCTCCCTGTCCATCACCAACTCCCGGAGTTCACTCAAACTCACATCCATCCAGTTGGTGATGCCATCCAGCCATCTCATCCTC
>SJYT01056514.1:43554-86552 GCA_006410635.1 Cephalophus harveyi
GTTTCAGTTATCTTAAAATATATTGTATAATTTCTTTCCAAAAATAGTCTGGAATTATTCTTAATGTTATTTAGTAAAACACTAAGATGTTTTACTAAATTACAGGATAAATATCATACTCTAGACTTCTAGAAATTGCAAATGAAGCAGTAGGAGAAGCAAAAGGCAGTAGGATAAACTATTAATTGTTGTCCTTGATATATAATTTATGTAGACTTTTATGATTTACAAAATATGTTCATAATCCTTTCTTTTTTACAGCTCTATGAGATAGCAAAGGAAAGAAATAGCTTAGTGGTATTTGAAGTTTACAGAATACTCTTTTCTTTGCTTCCAGGTCCACTTTAAACTTTTAATTCTTTGCTTTCAAATTCTGATAATATTGGATGGAATCAAAACTGAAGGAAATGTTCCTTGCCCTACTTCCTAAAATGAGGCAAGAACAGAGTCAGAAATGCCAAATGAACACAAAAGCAGCAAAGAGCAGAACACGCCAGTATTATCGAATAGCATATTTGGTATTATCAAGGTACAATAGGCAAATTTTTTTACAAATATGTCTATGTTTACCAAAGAAATCTCCTATCTGTGTTATAAGTTAGACTATCTAAACACTGAAAACTCAGTTTCAGATTTTAATTAAGAAGCTGAATGCTCTCCTCCAAAATCTCTACTAGCAAGCTAGAAACTCCTCAGATAGTGATTGGATTATCTATTTTGGAGAAAAGGGATAAAGGATACAATGTGCAAAATAAATTGACATAATTACAGTTACTTGGGTTAAATCCATGAATCCATGCTATATTTTAGCAGAGCTGATTCTCCAGGAAATCTTAAATCTGACAAAGTTCCTCTAAGGAATTCCTATCCTGATTTGATCCAGATTAGGACAAGAGTTGGACAGAAAGGACATCTTTCCTCTTGTGTTTTTTTTTTTTTTTTTTTTTTTCCCTATCCTTGCTACCGGAGAAGGCAATGGCACCCCACTCCAGTACTCTTGCCTGGAAAATCCCATGGACGGAGGAGCCTGGTAGGCTGCAGTCCATGGGGTCGCTGAGTCAGACACGACTGAGCGACTTCACTTTCACTTTTCACTTTCATGCATTGGAGAAGGAAATGGCAACCCACTCCAGTGTTCTTGCCTGGAGAATCCCAGGGATGGTGGAGCCCAATGGGCTGCCATCTGTGGGGTCGCACAGAGTCGGACACGACTGAAGCGACTTAGCAGCAGCAGCAGCAGCAGCATCCATCCTTGCTACAAATTTTCATGCAAGTAATGATCATAGTGATAATGAAGAGAACAACAGAGAATGAAATGGTTGGATGGCATCACTGACTCAATGGACATGAGTTTGAGCAAACTCAGGGAGAAGTTGAAAGACAGGGAAACCTGGTATGCTGCAGTTCATGGGGTCACAGAGTCAGACACGACTGAAAGACTGAACAACAATGATCATGGCTATACAATGAAGCTTTTGTCATTGAAATAGTCCCAAGGGCAATGACTGGGAAGTTAGAAAGAAAGAAAGGTTATAACTCCATATTATGTCATAATACATCATAGATACCATAATATGAAATCTACAAAGAATGATACTGAAAGATCTCGCTCTTCTCTCAGCAGCACCTCCTGCTGGTCTCTCAGAGAGGACCTGTCTTAACACAATAGCATTTCATTTCAGACCAATTTTCAATTTAAGAGGAGGAAATAAAAAATAAAAATATATTTAAAAGTAAAGAAAAATTAATATATATATGTTTTTAATTTATTTTAGTTGGATGGTAATTACTTTACAATATTGTAGTGGTTTTTGCCATACCTTTATATGAATCAGTCATAGGTTTACATGTGAAAAATTAATATTTAAGTGTATATTCTTACATGTAGGGAAAAATATACTTTAATGTTACTGGGAAGTGATCTCAATAAAATCATTCAATATGAGGAGTGTTCCATCTTCCTCAGATAGCACACCAGCTAGGGATTTGTGTCACTTTTACATAAAGATTTCACTAAGGATCAAAGAGAGTGTTTCTACCAGCTTCCTAAATGTAAACATTAAGAAACAAGACTAAAACTTTCATGACAGTGGCTATTTAATCCAAATTCAGTCTGTATCTTCAGCATTTGTTTGTTTGTTTTCCCAGCAAAAGTGCAGCAAATTGAATATCCTGTTGACATTACGTCAATATATTTTAACTTGTGCTCTTTGGGAAAAGAGACATTTTGTTTTCTTTTTTAGATTACTTTTACTTATCTTTAAATATATATAATATCTCCAAATAAGATAATGTTAATATTATACAAGAATCTAAATCATGATAAAAAGTCAATTTAAAAGCTACCATTTCCTGAGTTGACATTTGCAGCATGAAGTTATTCTGTTCTTAACTTTAAGATCCACTTTTTCATGATGACTTCCCTTGTGGCTCCGCTGGTAAACAATTTGTCGGCAATGCGGGAGACCTGGGTTCAGCCCCTGGGTCGGGAAGATCCCCTAGAGAAGGAAAGGCTGCCCACTCCAGTATTCTGGCCTGGATAATTCCATGGACTGTATAGTCCATGGGGAGGCAAAGAGTCAGAAAAAACTGAACGACTTTCACTTTCACTTTTCTTCATGATGGCTTCGTGCAAATGGAGGTACATTCATATCTTTGCTATGACATCACTACTTTAAAATATGTATGAGTTTGTTTGCACTACACTAACCTCATGAGAAGAGTTGACTCATTGGAAAAGACTCTGATGCTGGGAGGGATTGGGGGCAGGAGAAGCGGGCGACCGAGGATGAGATGGCTGGATGGCATCACTGACTCGATGGACGTGAGTCTGAGTGACCTCCAGGAGTTGGTGATGGACAGGGAGGCCTGGCATGCTGTGATTCATGGGGTTGCAAAGAGTTGGACACGACTGAGCAACTGAACTGAACTGAACTGAAGACCTAAATACAATATATAAATATATCATGTATCCTCATTTGTAAATAAATTCATAAACCAAGAATTTTTAATGTTAAAATGTAAAGTAAATAAATCTCACCAAATGACACTATAAAGAGCTATTCAGAATCATTAAATTCTACATATATACTTCTGCTGATGACTGCACATAAGACCTTATTCTAAATTTAACATACAATTTTCTTTGATACGGAAATCTCCTAAACTATAAATGCTCCAGTGGTAACACTGCTTGCGTCTCATTCAGCATTGAGGATGATCAGGTTCAAATGCAAGAAGCTTCACCTCTACCACATCGACTCAACTAGCTAGTTCTTTAACTGAGCTTGAAAGGGAAAATACTGCTCCCAACCCCAACCCAAATAAGACCACCTCTTCACTTTTGTCAAGTCTATATCTAAGCATCCTTTGAATTTACCTGATTGAAGGATCCAGTCCCAGTGAAGAGTCCAGCTCCAGGCCAAAATTCTATCTGTGATTTTTCAGACCCAACCGTTGCCAATCACAAAGGCTTAACCTCCAGCCTCACAGGGAAAAAGCTTCCTTTTCCACACCTGGCTTGTGGATAAGCCGTGAACTACAGTCTTTGAAGGGAGTTGCAGTCAAGGACTTGGGTACTCCTGGCCGGCCTTGCTCATATGCATATCTGCATTCTTAGTTCAGACACCTTCATTTGGAGTCCATTTTATCTGGATACTGAACAGCGGCCTTCCTGTTCTGCTGCTGCTTCTGCAAAGTCACTTCAGTCGTGTCTGACTCTGTGCAACCCCATAGACAGCAGCCCACCAGGCTCCCCTGTCCCTGGGATTCTCCAGGCAAGAACACTGGAGTGGGTTGCCATTTCCTTCTCCAATGCATGAAAGTGAAAAGTGAAAGTGAAGTTGCTCAGTCGTGTCCGACTCTTAGCATCCCCATGGACTGTAGCCTACCAGGCTCCTCTGTCCATTGGATTTTCCAGGCAAGAGTACTGGAGTGCTTTGCCATTGCCTTCTCCGTTCCTGTTCTGAAATCTCCTTATTGAGGGAAGGGATAAAGAGGAAACCTAAATTCAGTTTTCTTTACTCTGAGTCAAAACTCAGTACATCTCCACTCTTAGTTTTTCCTCCTCACCATCCTAGGTTCATACCACTGCAGGGACTCTCTCTAGCAGGCATCCACACATCTATACTGTCTACCTCCTTTGACCTCCGTGCCATTCTTGACGGGAAATAAAAGCAGGAGGGGACGGGAGAAATTGGTGCTTTCTCTGGTTTAGATGTTGATTATACTATTTCAGTAAGAGATCAAAGCCTTGACTATTACTTTTATTTTTGACTTGTTGTTTTAATCAACTATTTCTAAATCTGGCAACACAGCTCTCTGTAGCTCGGCTGAGCTCCTGCCTGACATCTAATACTTATGAAAAACTGAGGTAGTGAAAGTGTTAATCACTCAGTCCCACTCGTTGCAACTCTCTGAGCTGTAGCCCATCAGGCTCCTCTGTCCATGGAATTCTCTGGGCAGGAATACTGGAGTGGACCCAGGGATCAAACCTGGGTCTCCTGCATTGCAGACAGATTTTTTACTGCCTGAGTACTTACACCCATCCTTAAATATGAGAGTCTAACAATTCAAATTTTCTGGCTTTTATCATAACAAAATAGATGGTTAATGTGGGAAATCACCAAAATGTAAGAAGCATATTCTAAAGTACTAGAGAAGTAATAAAATTTTAAATTATAACTTATTAAGCATCTATTATCAATAATATACCATGGTGGCAGATTCAAACAGCATGTATATCACTCTTCACTCTATCGCTTGATGTTGTTCTTAATATTATGACCATTTATGTGTAAGCAAAATGGAATTCAGAGATGCTAACTAGCAAAGTTACAATGTTGGTTTCAGAATTAGAGTTTGAATTATTATCTTATTCAAAGCCCTTGTTTTTCTTCTGATTTACTGCAATGTAGCTATCTTTCTAATAGATATATGTGCAATGATATTTGTTTAATTAAATTTAAATATTAATATTTTTGATAAATAGAATCTGAGCCTCAGGGCTAGTCTAAAATTACTTCTTCCGCTTTACTTCTAAAATTAATTGACTAGCATCCCAAGTTATAGCAACCTGTTTTTCATGGCTTAGTATTATTTAGTGTTTCTGATTTTATCATGGAAACTTTAATTTTACAGGATCTGAAGCTAAGACCTAAGATAGAAGGGCTTTGGAGTGCCAGATATGTCTTAATTCTGTATCATTGTCAGTCTGCCAATTTAAAAAATATTAATAAAGTAGAAAGACGTAGAAGGAGAGAAAAGGTCAGGAGCATTTTTTTTTCCATATAAGTTTACTTGTTTCTGCAAATGGTCTCAATGAATCATTTCAAAGTTGAACAAGAAACAGATGTCAGTTAATTAGAGAGTTGCATTTAATGACATGGTTGCATAGGTATGGCACACAAAACATCTGTGTTCTAGTACCTAACATTAATTTAATTTCTTTACAGGAATCATTTAAATTTTTCTTCATTTTCAATAAATTATTTTTCACTACACAAAATAACATTATAGTTATGAAATTGTTGCCATCTAAATAGACTACTGTGAGATTGACTCAATAGCCATCACTAGATAAGTTTTGTATCCTCATAGAGAATTGTATACAAAAATAACAAGTAGGAGTCAAATTAATTCTGAATGATGTAGATATTACATTTTTTTTAATCACATGAGAATATTTAAGGATTATTACTTTGCCAACAAAGGTCTATATAGTCAAAGCTATGGTTTTTCCAGTAGTCATGTACAGATGTGAGAATTGGACCATGAAGAAGGCTGAGCGCCAAAGAATTGATGCTTTTGAATTGTGGTACTGGAGAGGACTCTTGAGAGTCCCTTGGACACCAAAGAGACCAACCCAATCGATCCTAAAGGAAATCAACCTGGAATATTAATTGGAAGGACTGATGCGGAGGCTGAGGCTCCAGTACTTTGGCCACCTGATGCAAATAGTCCCCTCATTGGAAGAAACCCTGATGCTGGGAAAGATTGAAGGCAGAGGGAGAGAGGGGTGGCAGAGGATGAGATGGTTGGATAGCATCGCTGATTCAACTGACATGAATTTTAGAAAACTCTGGGAGATAGTGGCAGACAGAACAGCCTGTCATGCTGCAGTCCACTGGGTCACAAAGAATAGGATATGTCTTAGTGACTGAACAACAACAAAAAAGGATTAATAAGTCACACCACATGCAATTGTAAAATGTCAGTTTAGGATCTGAGCTTTTTCAGATTTCGCTTTACTCTGTCTGCCGTTACACTTATGAAACACAACATAAGAATCAGATGACTATTTGATATCTAAGAAATTTATTTGGATGAATAATGCATGTTTTAGTCTCATTAATAAATCTAAAATTTTAAATATATATGCATATATTATGTATATACACATATATGCATATATAATATATAGTATTATACTAATATACTATATACTATATATAGTATTATACTAATATACTATATACTATATATAGTATTATACTATAATATATAGTATTATATATTATATTATATATTATATATGCATATATATGTTTATATATAATGGTTACCATGTGTCAGGCACTGATTGAAGCACTTCAAGTACTTTCATTTGGTCCTTTAAGTCCTATGAGACAGTTCTTGCAGTCCACATGTGTAAACAAGGAAACTAAAGTTTAGTAAGGTTTTAGTAAATGCCAAGAGTCACAATATCAGCAAGTGACAAAGCCGATTTAAAAACAATGGCTTCTCTTACTTTGGTATTTGCTCTTAGCCTCTGGGTCCACTGCCTTCGAGAAATTTGCCCTACTTCTAGCAGAGTTCCATACAGGCACAACTCATTTTACTACACTTCACTTTACTGCACTTTGTAGATATTGTATTTTTCACTAATTGAAACCTATTTGTGTTATTTTCCAACAGCATTTTCTCACTTCTGCATGTCACATTTTGGTAATTCTTGTAATACTTCAAATTTTTCATCATTACTCTGTGGTGATCTGTGATCACAGAATTTTGATGTTATTATTTTAATTGTTTGGAGTGTTATATGTTATGTAAAAACCCTAAGGTTTGCAGAATGGTAAATAAACATTGTTGCAAAAGTGTTAGTCTCTCAGTTCTGTCTGACTCTTTGTGACCCTACGGACTATAGCTCATCAGGTTCTTTGTCCATGAAAATTTCCAGTCAAGAATACTGGAATAGGTTGCCATTCCCTTCCCCAGGGGATCTTCCAACCCAGGGATTGAACCCTTGTCTTCTTTACTGCAAGCAGATTTTTTTACTGTCTGAGCCTCCAGGAAGTCCTGCAAATAAGCACTGACTTCAACATACAATCACAAGTTGCCTTAGACCCTGACAAGAGAGTCAGTTTGCTCTTGGAAGCCCTGAAACCAGGTATTGACTTCTCTTCCTGAGCTATGAATGTCCTAGATGGCCTCTTCTTCCATTACAATAATAACTACACATCTGTTTACAACGTGGTTTATGAATATTTTCAGCCCACCGTTGAGACCCACTGCTTCTTTCAATTACTATTGCTCATTAATAATGCACCTGGCTACCTAAGAGCTTTGATGGAAATGTACAAGATTAATGTTATTTTCTTGCTGGCTAACACAACACCTGTACTGTAACTAATGAATCAAGGAGTCATTTCAACTTCAAGTCTTACTTAGAGCACTTCATAAGGCTATAGCTACTATACATAGTGATTCCTCTAATGAACCTGGGGAAAGTCAGTTGAAAAACTTCTAGAAAGGATTCAACCATCTAGGTGTGATTAAGGATATCTGTGAATCATGGAAAGAAGTCCAAGTATCAACATTAGCAGGAGTTTGGAAGAAGTAGTTTCCAAACTTCATGGATGACTTCAGTTCAGTTCAATTCAGTTCAGTCGCTCAGTCATGTCCAATTCTTTGTGACCCCATGGACTGCAGCATGACCAGGCCTCCCTGTCCATCAACAACACCTGGAGTTTACTCAAATTCATGGCCATTGGGTCAGTGATGCCATGCAACCATCTCATCCTCTGTCATCCCCTTCTCCTCCCACTTTCAATCTTTCCCAGCATCAGGGTCTTTTCAAATGAGTCAGCTCTTTGTATCAGATGGCCAAAGTATTAGAGTTTCAGCTTCAACATCAGTCCTTCCAATGAATATTCAGGATTGATTTCCTTTAGGATGGACTGGTTGGATCTCCTTGCAGTCCAAGGGACTCTCAAGAGTCTTCTCCAACACCACAATTCAAAAGCATCAATTCTTCAGCGTTCAGCTTGCTTTATAGTCCAACTCTAATATCCATACATGACTACTGGAAAAACTGTAGCCTTGACTAGACAGACCTTTGTTGGCAAAGTAATGTCTCTGCTTTAATATGCTGTCTAGGTTGGTCATAAATTTTCTTCCAAGGAGTAAGCATCTTAATTTCATGGCTGCACTCATCATCTGCAGTGATTTTAGAGCCCAGAAAATAAAGTCTGCCACTGTTTCCACTGTGTCCCCATCTATTTCCCATGAAGTGATGGGACAAGATGCCATGATCTTAGTTTTCTGAATGTTGAGCTTCAAGCCAACTTTTTCACTCTCCTCTTTCATTTTCATCAAGAGGCTCTTTTTTCTTCACTCTCTTTTCTTCACTTTCTACCATAAGGGTGGTGTCATCTGCATATCTGAGGTTATTGATATTTCTCCAGGCAACCTTGATTCCAGCTTGTGTTTCTTCCAGTCCAGCGTTTCTCATGATGTACTCTGCCTAGAAGTTAAATAAGCAGGGTGACAATATACAGCCTTGAAGTACTCCTTTCCTTATTTGGAACCAGTCTGTTGTTTCATGTCCAGTTCTAACTGTTGCTTCCTGACCTGCATACAGATTTCTCAAGAGGTAGGGCGATGGTCTGGTAGTCCCATCTCTTTCAGAATTTTTCAGTTTATTGTGATCCACACAGTCAAAGGCTTTGGCATAGTCAATAAAGCAGAAATAGATGTTTTTTTCTGGAACTCTCTTGCTTTTTCGATGATCCAGCAGATGTTGGCAATATGATCTCTGGTTTCTCTGCCTTTTCTAAAACCAGCTTGAACATCTGGAAGTTCACGGTTCATGTATTGTTGAAGCCTGACTTGGATGGATGACTTGGAGAGGTTCAAAACTTCAGTGGTGGAAGTAAGTGCCGATGTGGTAGAAATAGCAAGAGAACTACAATCGGAAGTAGAGCCTGAGGATGTGACTGAATTGCTGCAATCTTATGATAAAATTTGAATGAATGAGGAGTTGCTTGTTACAGATGAGCAAAGAAAGTGTTTTCTTAATATGAAATCTACTTCTGGTGAAGATGTTATTAAGATTGTTGAAATGACTATAAAAATTTAGAATATTACATAAAATTAGTCAATAAAGCAGTGGCAGGTTTCAAGAGCATTAACTTCAATTTCAGAATAAGTTCAACTATGGGTAAATGCTATCAAACTGCACTACATGCTACTGAGAAATCATTGGTGAATGTCAGCGTCACCTGATGTGGCAAATTTCTTTGTCATCTTATTATAGGAAGTGCCACAGCCACCCCAACATTCGGTTGAACTGATCAGTCAGCAGCCATCAACACTGAGGTAAGACCCTCCACCAACAAGAAGATTAAAACTCACTATAGGTTCAGATGGGATGGTTAGTATTTTTAGGCAATAAACTATTTTTGAATTAATGCATGTATTTTTTTTTTTAGACAATGCTAAGCCTTTGACTGTGTGGATCACAATAAACTGTAGAAAATTCTGTAAGAGATGGGAATACCAGACCACCTGACCTGCCTCTTGAGAAACCTATATGCAGAGCAGGAAGCAACAGTTAGAACTGGACATGGAACAACAGACTGGTTCCAAACAGGAAAAGGAGTACATCAAGGCTGTATATTGTCACCCTGCTTATTTAACTTCTAGGCAGAGTACATCATGAGAAACGCTGGACTGGAAGAAACACAAGCTGGAATCAAGATTGCCTGGAGAAATATCAATAACCTCAGATATGCAGATGACACCATCCTTATGGCAGAAAGTGAAGAGGAACTAAAAAGCTTCTTGATGAAAATGAAAGAGGAGAGTGAAAAAGTTGGCTTAAAGCTCAACATTCAGAAAATGAAGATCATGGCATCCGGTCCCATCACTTCATGGGAAATAGATGGGGAAACTGTGGAAACAGTGTCAGACTTTATTTTGGGGGGCTCCAAAATCACTGCAGATGGTGATTGCAGCCTTGAAATTAAAAGACACTCAATCCTTGAAAGGAAAGTTATGACCAACCTAGATAGCATATTCAAAAGCAGAGACATTACTTTGCCACTAAGGTCCTTCTAGTCAAGGCTATGGTTTTTCCAGTGGTCATGTATGGATGTGTGAGTTGGACTGTGAAGAAAGCTGAGCGCTAAAGAATTGATGCTTTTGAACTGTGGTGTTGGAGAAGACTCTTGAGAGTCCCTTGGACTGCAAGGAGATCCAACCAGTCCATTCTAAAGGAGATCAGTCCTGGGTGTTCTTTGGAAGGACTGAGGCTAAACCTGAAACTCCAATACTTTGGCCACCTCATGTGAAGAGTTGACTCATTGGAAAAGACTCTGATGCTAGGAAGGATTGGGGGCAGGAGGAGAAGGGGACAACAGACGATGAAGATGACTTGATGGCATCACCGACACGATGGACATGAGTCTGAGTGAATTCTTGGAGTTGGTGATGGACAGGCAGGGAGGCCTGTCATGCTGTGACTCATGGGGTCGTAAAGAGTCTGACACGACTGAGTGACTGAAATGAACTGAACTGAACTGAATGTACACTTAAGACAGCAGTACAATGTAAACATGATTTTTATATATACACCTCTTTGCAAATAGAAAATTGTTTCAACTAGCAGTTCGCTTTCTTTGACATATTGTGAAAGTGAAAGTCGCTCAGTCATGTCTGACACTTTGCAACCTCACAGACTACATAGTCTATGGAATTATCCAGGCCAGAATACTGGAGTGAATAGCCTTTTCTCTCTTCAGGGGATCTCTCCAATCCAGGGATTAAACCCAGGTCTTCTGCATTGAATGCGGATTCTTTACCAGCTGAGCCACAAGGAAAGCCCAAGAATACTAGAGTGGGTAGCCTATACCTTCTCCAGCAGATCTTCCTGACCCAGGGATTGAACTGCGGTCTCTTGCATTGCAGACAGATTCTAACCAACTGAGCTATCAGGGAAGCCTTCTTTGACACATTGGAATCCCAATTTTTAGGAACAATACTGGGGACCTAATCACCAGGAAGTGACCACAGTTGCATTTTTAACTCACTTCATTGTGATACTTGTTTTATTGAGGTGGTCTGGAACTGAATCTGCATTATCTTCTAGCTATGCCTGTATATGGGACAGTTCCTATCTAGGTCTCTTCTTTTAATTATACAAGTTCATTATCTATTGGTCTTCCTTTGTAGCTCAATTGATAAAGAATCTGCCCGCAAGGCAGGAGACCTGGGTTCGATCCCTGGGTCAGGAAGATTCCCTGGAGAAAGAAATGGCAAGCCACTCCAATATTCTTGCCTGGAGAATCCCATGGACAGAGGAGGGTAGCAGGCTACAGTCCATGGGGACACAAAGAGTCCGACATGACTTAGCAACTAAACCACTACCACCATTAACTTTAGAGATGGCTGGATGGCATCACCAAATCAATGGACATGAGTTTGAAAAACTCCAGGAGACAGTGAAGGATAGGAAAGCCTGGCATGCTGCAGTTCAAGGGGTCACAAAGAGTAGAACACAATTTAATGACTGAACAATAAACTGTAGAATTCAGGACTAGTCAACTTAATTTCTCAGGATATTTCTGAATCTTTGTTTGGATCTAATTTTCAGTACATGCTTCAGGAGTATGACAATTTGGGCCAGCATCAGTATTTTCATAACAGCTCCTAAATGCAAGGGGAATGTACATAAAACACACACTGAGGGCTAAACAAAGAGTCCCCACATTCAGACTGAAAAACCCTTTACTCTCAGGAGGGAGTGATGATAACTTACTAGCAAACCTTTGAATAAGAATCCAGTTGAGTACAGTTCAGTCACTCTGCTGCTGCTGCTGCTACTAAGTCGTTTCAGTCGTGTCCAACTCTGTACGACCCCATAGATGGCAGCCCACCAGGCTCCCTCGTCCCTGGGATTCTCCAGGCAAGAACATTGGAGTGGGTTGCCATTTCCTTCTCCAATGCATGAAAGTGAAAAGTGAAAGTGAGTTGCTCAGTCCTGTCCGACTCTTTGCGACCCCAGGACTGCAGCCTACCAGGCTCCTCCATCCTTGGGATTTTCCAGGCAAGAGTACTGGAGGGGGTGCCATTGCCTTCTCCATCCAGGCAAGAACATTGGAGTGGGTTGCCATTTCCTTCTCCAATGCATGAAAGTGAAAAGTGAAAGTGAGTTGCTCAGTCCTGTCCGACTCTTTGCGACCCCAGGACTGCAGCCTACCAGGCTCCTCCATCCTTGGGATTTTCCAGGCAAGAGTACTGGAGGGGGTGCCATTGCCTTCTCCATTCAGTCGCTCAGTCGTGTTCAATTCTTTGCAACCCCATGGACTGCAGCACGCCAGGCTTCTCTAACCATCATCAACTTCCGGAGCTTACTCAAATTCATGTGCATCGAGCCAGTGATGCCATCCAACCATCTCATCATCTGTTGTCCACTTCTCCTCCTGCCTTCAGTCTTTCCAAGCATCAGGGTCCTTTCAAGTGAGTCAGCTCTTCGCATCAGGTGGCCAAAGTATTGGAGCTTCAACTTCAGCATCAGTCCTTCCAATGATTATTCAGGACTGATTTCCTTTGGGTTGGACTGGTTGGATCTCCTTTCAGTCCAAGGGACTCTCAAGAGTCTTCTCCAACACCATAGTTAAATATCATCAATTCTTCAGTCCTCAGCTTTCTTTATATCCAAATCTAATATCCATACATGACTACTGGAAAAACCATAGCTTTGACTAGAAGGACATTTGTTAGCAAAGTAATGTCCCTGCTTTTTAATATGCTGTCTAGGTTGGTTTTAACTTTCCTTTCAAGGAGCAAAGCATCTTTTAATTTCATGGCTGCAATCACCATCTGCAGTGATTTCGGAGCCCCCCGAAAATAAAGTCTCTCACTATTTCCATTATTTCCCCATCTATTTGCCATGAAGTGATGGGACCAGATCCCATGATCTTAGTTTTCTGAATGTTGACCTTTAAGCCAACTTTGTCACTCTCCACTTTCACTTTTATAAAGAAGCCCTTTAGTTCTTCTTCACTTTCTGCCCTAAGGGTGGTATCATGGGCATATCTGAGGTTATTGATATTTCTCCTAGCACTCTTGATTCCAGCTTGTGTTTCATCCAGCCCACCATTTCACACGATGTACTCTTCATATAATTTATATAATCTAGGTGACAATATACAGCCTTGACATACTCCTTTCCCTATTTGGAACAAGTCTGTTGTTCCATGTCCGGTTCTAACTGTTGATTCTTGAGCTGCATACAGATTTCTCAGGAAGCAGATAAGGTGGTCTGGTATTCCCATTTCTTTCAGAATTTCCCACAGTTTATTGTGATCCACACAGTCAAAGGCTTTGGCATAGTCAATAAAGCAGAAGTAGATGCTTTTTTGGAACTCGCTTCCTTTTTAAATGATCCAGTGGATGTTGGCAATTTGATCTCTGGTTCCTCTGCCTTTTCTAAATCCAGTTTAAACATCTGGAATTTCACAGTTCACATACTGTTGAAGCCTTGCTTGGAGAATTTTGAGCATTACTTTACTAGTGTGAGAGATGAGTGCTATTGTGCAGTAGTTTGAGCATTCTTGGCATTGCCTTTCCTTGGGATTGGAATGAAAACACCTTTTCCAGTCCTGTGGCCACTGCTGAGTTTTCCAAATTTGCTGGCATATTGAGAGCAGTGCTTTCATAGCGTCATCTTTTAGGGTTTGAACTAGGTCAACTGGAATTTCATCACCTCCACTAGCTTTGTTCTTTGTGGCCCACTTGACTTTGCATTCCAGGATGTCTTACTCTAGGTGAGTGATCACACCATTGTGGTTGTCTGGTTCATGAAGATCTTTTATGAATAGTTATTCTGTGTATTCTTGCCATCTCTTCTTAATATATTCTGCTTCTGTTAGGTCCATACCATTTCTGTCCTTTATTGTGCCTATCTTTGCATGAAATGTTCCCTTGTTATCTCTAATTTTCTTGAAGAGATCTCTAGTCTTTCCCATTCTATTGTTTTCCTCTATTTCTTTGCATTGATCACTGAGGAAGGCTTTCTTATCTGTCCTTGTTATTCTTTGGAACTTTGCATTCAGATGCTTATATCTTTCCTTTTCTCCTTTGCCTTTAGCTTCTCTTCTTTTCTCAGCTATTTGTAAGACCTCCTCAGACAACCATTTTGCCTTTTTTGCATTTCCTTTCCTTGGGGATGGTCTTGATCACTCCCTCATGTACAATGTCATGAACCTCCATCCATAGTTCTTCAGGCACTCTATCAGATCTGATCCTTTGAATCTATTTGTCACTTCCATTGTATAATCATAAGGGATTTGATTTAGGTCATACCTGAATAGTCTAGTGGTTTTCCCTACTTTCTTCAATTAAAGTCTGAATTTGGCAATAAGGAGTTCATGATCTGAGCCACAGTCATCTCCCAGTCTTGTTTATGCAGACTGTATAGAGTTTCTCCATCTTTGGCTGCAAAGAATATAATCAATCTGATTTCGGTATTGGCCATCTGCTGATGTCCATGTGTAGAGTCTTCTCTTGTGTTATCGGAAGAGGGTGTTTGCTGTGACCAGTGCATTTTCTTGGCAAAACTCTATTAGCCTTTGACCTGCTTTGTTTTGTTCTCCAAGGCTAAATTTGCCTGTTACTCCAGATATCCCTTGAGTTCTTACTTTTGCATTCCAGTCCCCTATAATGAAAAGGACATCTTTTCTGGGTGTTTTTCTAGAAGGTATTGTAGGTCGTCATTGAACTGTTCAACTTCAGCTTCTTCAGCATTACTGGTCAGGGCATAAACTTGGATTACTGTGATATTGAATGGTTTGCCTTGGAAACGAACAGAGATCATTCTGTCGTTTTTGAGAATGCATCCAAGTACTGCATTTTGGACTCTTTTGTTGACCCTGAGGGCTACTCCAGTTCTAAGGGAGTCTTGCCTGCAGTAGTAGATATAATGGTCATTTGAGTTAAATTTGCCCATTCCAGTCCATTTTAGTTCACTGATTGACCACTTCCAATTTGCCTTGATTCATGAAGCTAACATTCCAGGTTCCTATGCAATATTGCTCTTTACTGCATTGGACTTTATTACTTCCATCACCAGTCACATCCCCAACTGGGTGTTTTTGCTTTGGCTCCGTCTCGTCATTCTTTCTGGAGTTATTTCTCCACTCTTCTCCAGTAGCATATTGGGCACCTACCACCCTGGGGAGTTTATCTTTCAGTGTCCTATCTGTTTGTTTTTTCATACTGTTCATCAGGTTCTCAAGGCAGGAATATTGGAGTGGTTTGCCATTCCCTTCTCCAGTGGACCACATTTTGTCAGAAGAAATGTAAAATACTCTCCAGTTTCAAGAGAAGTGCTAGAGAAGGTGTTTTGTTTTTTCTTTGAAATGCAAACATATTGCTATGAGGAAGAGTGTTCAAAATTCAGTCTTGGTCACACAAACACACACACACACAACAGAACATATTGATAATTATATTTATATGAAATTCTATAAAAGGGGAAGTGACAATTTATTAGTATTCACCAGTGGTCAGGAGCTGAGGGACAATATGGATTCTTGTAGGATTCAAGGGAGTTTTTTGACTTGGAAATAGTCTACATGTTGACTATGGTGAAAATTACATAACTGTGTACATTGTGTAACTGTGTATAAAACTCAACTTACATTTAAGTTTAAACTGAGTGAATTTTATTAGAGGTAAATTTTACTTCAGTAAAGCTGTTGAAAAAGCTGTTAAAATCACTTGAAATAATGTCTTTTTTTTTTCTGATTATATCACCAACTTTATATATAATAAAGTCCATTTGTTCCCATATGTTTTTAACTTTGTATGCATTTCTGTTTCTCCTTCTCTGGTTTCATCTTGATTATTCTTAAGTTAGGAAAGATTGAAAACTCTGAAACAATTTACATTCACAGAAGACTTGCTTTTGGTGGGCATCTTTCACACTGTTTCTCCTTCCATCTGAAGGTGAGAGTTAATATTGATTTTTGGTTTACTAAGCCATCATTCCTTTCACTTCTTATTTAAAATTCCTTCCTTTGTTACTTATAAGGTATAATACTATAAACAATATCAGCACTTTGCTATTTTCACATAAGATATGCTGTAAACTACTCCACATAAGTGTACGGAAATGTTGCCTATCTCTTTTTACCATCTATGGTACCTCACATAGGGAAACTGGAGATAGGACTTAGAGTAAAACTTGCTAATTGCCACATCTATATCATATCCCTCTCTTGTATTTCTTTTTGCCAGTCCAATCAGTGTAGTGCATCTTCTTGTAATAAGATCAAGGAAAACATGCAAAAAAAATTACTTCCTATTGGAATGTCATGCAGATAGTTTTTTGAGATCCTGACCACTTAGATTGAGTTATCCCTTCACTGAGCATTATGCCATAATCTTAGTATGCTGCTGCTGCTGCTAAGTCGTTTCAGTCACGTCTGACTCTGTGCGACCCCATAGACAGCAGCCCACCAGGCCACCCCGTCCCTGGGATTCTCCAGGCAAGAACAGTGGAATGGGTTGCCATTTCCTTCTCCAATGCATGAAAGTGAAAAGTGAAAGTAAAGTCACTCAGTCATATCCGACTCTTGGCGACCCCGTGGACTGCAGCCCACCAGGCTCCTCCGTCCATGAGATTTTCCAGGCAGAGTACTGGAGCGGGGTGCCATTGCCTTCTCCAATCTTAGTTTATTTTATCTTAATCAAGTAACTTACTTATTCAGTTAATAATCATATGATGTAATACTGAACAGAACTCAGACCTTAGCCCTATCTTTCCATTTTATATATGAAAAAGCTGAGAACTAAGGGGTGTACCATATTTCTATAACATTTTAATTTAAAAATCATGTTGATAATGAATGGGCTATATCTTTTTTTAAAACCTTTTTTGAGGTATGCACTTGAAACACTAGATCCTTAAAAAACTGAAAAGTCAAGCTTTTAAAAAAAACCACCTCACAGCATATATATATATATATATATATATATATAAATTATATTTATATGAAATTCTATAAAAGGGGAAGTGACAATTTATTAGTATTCACCAGTGGTCAGGAGCTGAGGGACAATATGGATTCTTGTAGGATTCAAGGGAGTTTTTTGACTTGGAAATAGTCTACATGTTGACTATGGTGAAAATTACATAACTGTGTACATTGTGTAACTGTGTATAAAACTCAACTTACATTTAAGTTTAAACTGAGTGAATTTTATTAGAGGTAAATTTTACTTCAGTAAAGCTGTTGAAAAAGCTGTTAAAATCACTTGAAATAATGTCTTTTTTTTTTCTGATTATATCACCAACTTTATATATAATAAAGTCCATTTGTTCCCATATGTTTTTAACTTTGTATGCATTTCTGTTTCTCCTTCTCTGGTTTCATCTTGATTATTCTTAAGTTAGGAAAGATTGAAAACTCTGAAACAATTTACATTCACAGAAGACTTGCTTTTGGTGGGCATCTTTCACACTGTTTCTCCTTCCATCTGAAGGTGAGAGTTAATATTGATTTTTGGTTTACTAAGCCATCATTCCTTTCACTTCTTATTTAAAATTCCTTCCTTTGTTACTTATAAGGTATAATACTATAAACAATATCAGCACTTTGCTATTTTCACATAAGATATGCTGTAAACTACTCCACATAAGTGTACGGAAATGTTGCCTATCTCTTTTTACCATCTATGGTACCTCACATAGGGAAACTGGAGATAGGACTTAGAGTAAAACTTGCTAATTGCCACATCTATATCATATCCCTCTCTTGTATTTCTTTTTGCCAGTCCAATCAGTGTAGTGCATCTTCTTGTAATAAGATCAAGGAAAACATGCAAAAAAAATTACTTCCTATTGGAATGTCATGCAGATAGTTTTTTGAGATCCTGACCACTTAGATTGAGTTATCCCTTCACTGAGCATTATGCCATAATCTTAGTATGCTGCTGCTGCTGCTAAGTCGTTTCAGTCACGTCTGACTCTGTGCGACCCCATAGACAGCAGCCCACCAGGCCACCCCGTCCCTGGGATTCTCCAGGCAAGAACAGTGGAATGGGTTGCCATTTCCTTCTCCAATGCATGAAAGTGAAAAGTGAAAGTAAAGTCACTCAGTCATATCCGACTCTTGGCGACCCCGTGGACTGCAGCCCACCAGGCTCCTCCGTCCATGAGATTTTCCAGGCAGAGTACTGGAGCGGGGTGCCATTGCCTTCTCCAATCTTAGTTTATTTTATCTTAATCAAGTAACTTACTTATTCAGTTAATAATCATATGATGTAATACTGAACAGAACTCAGACCTTAGCCCTATCTTTCCATTTTATATATGAAAAAGCTGAGAACTAAGGGGTGTACCATATTTCTATAACATTTTAATTTAAAAATCATGTTGATAATGAATGGGCTATATCTTTTTTTAAAACCTTTTTTGAGGTATGCACTTGAAACACTAGATCCTTAAAAAACTGAAAAGTCAAGCTTTTAAAAAAAACCACCTCACAGCATATATATATATATATATATATATATACACACACATATATATATCTGTATATAAGTGCCCTACAATTAATGTTCTATAACTAGTGTTTCACTTCTCCCTTTTTCTCCTTTAACAATCTCTTCCTTCTACTCATCACTTTTGTTTCAAATTCTAACGACGCCTTTGACTAGATGTGAGTTATTGCTTTAGGTAAGTGGTACAAGTGTTTTTTCTAAACTTTTCTTGGGTGTCACAATTTTTCTACCTCGTATCCTCTCTATATCAGGAATTTTAAGATTGTCTCTTTATTCAACTAATCCATCACTGGAAAGTTTTAGGAGGTCTCATCTCACAAAAAGACATAACAGCCTGGCTGAACTTTCTTGGGTACACCTTACCAGTAAAATTTCCTTGTGTCTTATTGCCCCTGGGCTGCATACAACCGAGTGCTGACTTGTCTTCCTCTTTGGACTTTAGATTTTTTTCCATTATATACTTTCCTTGTAGAAAGATAACTTTTCTAGTATTATAATATTTATTAATCCAAATCAGTTCAGTTCAGTTCAGTCACTCAGTCGTGTCCGACTCTTTGCGACCCCATGAATCACAGCACGCCAAGCCTCCCTGTCCATCACCAACTCCCGGAGTTCACTCAGACTCAACATCCATTGAGTCAGTGATGCCATCCAGCCATCTCATCCTCTGTCTTCCCCTTCTCCTCCTGCCCCCAATCCCTCCCAGCATCAGAGTCTTTTCCAATGAGTCAACTCTTCACATGAGGTGGACAAAGTACTGGAGTTTCAGCTTTAGCATCATTCCTTCCAAAGAAATCCCAGGGCTGATCTCCTTCAGAATGAACTGGTTGGATCTCCTTGCAGTCCAAGGGACTCTCAAGAGTCTTTTCCAACACCACAGTTCAAAAGCATCAATTCTTCGGCGCTCAGCCTTCTTCACAGATCAGGCACATATTTACCATAGATTTGTACTTAACTCATGATTGTGAGTGGAAAAAAAAAATGTGAAAATATGAGAAAATGGATAGCAATATAACATTTAGTTATAAAACATTATTTATTGAATGCAGGAGATTCTTAGATTCTATTAATGTATTTTAAAAGTCTCATGCAAACCTACAGTAAGACCACATTAATGTCTGGAATAAGACTTTAGCCAACATTCAAATGCCTGGAATCAAAATGCACTACCCTACTTAACACTTACAGCCTTCTTTACACTTAATTTGAATTGTCTACTCTCTCCTATCTCAGGGGGGAAGGTAGGTGATATAGTGGTAACCTTGCTAGCACTTTTTGGCAACCCAGTGAGCACAGAGTGACATTCTGCTATATTAAGTGTGAAGGCTTTGCAACTGGGAGTGTGGTTTACTATGGACATTTGTGACACTGTGGATTATGTGTAGAGCATCAACTTGGTCCCCAAGATACTGTAAAATTAATACTTTTTTACAAAGACACCTGGACACCAAAGCTAATTTGTGTGAGCACCACATTTCTTGTATTATTGTGCTATGCTATTTTTGCCTTTGCTATAAATAACATCACATATGAATGGCAGTTTCATAGTCTGAAAAAGTTTGGGTATTTTTTGCATCTATTTAATACATTCTGATACGTCTCAAAACATGAGGAGGTAACAACATAATTACATCTTGCTATTATCCATAATGCAAAGATAATTTATTTGGTACCTCTACTTTACATGTCTAAATCCCTTAGTGCTGCTGCTAAGTCGCTTCAGTCGTGTCCGACTCTGTGCGACCCCATAGACATGAGCCCAACAGGCTCCCCTGTCCCTGGGATTCTCCAGGCAAGAACACTGGAGTGGGTTGCCATTTCCTTCTCCATTGTGTGAAAGCGAAAAGTGAAAGTGAAGTCGCTCAGTCGCATCCGACTTCTAGCGACCCCATGGACTGCAGCCTACCAGGCTCCTCCATCCATGGGATTTTCTAGGCAAGAGTACTGGAGTGGCTTGCTATTGCCTTCTCCCTTAGTAATCACTGATAAATCATCAAAATCAGATATAAAGTAATTTATGATTACCATAAGGAATAACTTAAGGCAATGACTTTAAAAATGAAAAGTTATACTAAAATGAACTAAAACACTTTCAAAAGTGAATAAGCATGTTTTATCTAGACTAGTAGTTTCAAAAAGACAGTTTAATTGACATTACCATGTATTTTGCCTTCAAATTAGGATTTTCTCTTTCAAAGAATTCTATAATTGCTTGCCTGACTATAAGTTCCTAATATATCACAAAAGATATTTTCAATGATTTTTATTCTTTAATTCTTCATCTTGACTAAGGTACTGCCCCAGAAGTGTTATCTGCTTATTGCTATTAATAATTTCCAATGCTAATGTTAAAACCTATCTCAGATACACAGGTTTCTTAATTACAAATTGAATTTTCTGAATCTTAACTGAAAATTTGGCAGTATCCTAGAGGCAGGGGATAGTATTTCCAAATCAGTGCAAAGTTTGATCTCCATCTATACCCACTTGCTGAGAAGGCAGGTACTTTCCACAAAACCATCATCTAGGTGAAAAGTTTATCTATTTGGCTACTGGAAAAAGCAATTCTAAGCATACCTCCTAATATTCTTTTCATTAATGGACAGGTTAGCTAGCAGGCCATAGAAATGCAATCCATTTAATTCATTTAAACTCTGATTATCACCACATTATTTTTTAACATACATAAAATAAATGTAAAACATTTTAAAATTTGGTGATTTCCAATTTTGTTTAGTGTCATCAAGTTTAACTGAGCCCTACATAAAAACAGATTAACTTAACAAATACATATTTAGCAGCTATTATTTGCTTGATATTGCTTGATATACAGATTATTTACAAATACTTGTATATTAGTTTCTTTTTTTTACCCCCTACAATAATGCTGGATTAAAAACAACTCCAAGATTTTGGAGGTTTGCGTCAAGAAAGCTTGTTTCATATTCATAGTGTTATTGGTCAGTTACAGTTTTGCTGATGTTAGACTGGTTTACCTGCCACCACCAGGTGGGCCTCTAGACTTTGGGTTATGGATGACCTCCATACGGCTCTATTCCTGGATTCAGGTCAGAGATTAATGGTTTTGGACTGCCTATCATGCCTATATTTATGCAACATCAAGACTGAAGAAAGACCCCCAGAGTCAGAAACAGAAACATCAATGGCTTAAGGGATAGGGATTTCATACATCCAAAGCAAGGTCCTGGAGGGACGCCACACCAAGTGCAGCAGACTCTGGACAAGACATGGCAACAGTCTTTACTCCCAAGGGAAGGGGAGGTTACCAATTATATGAGGAACTTAGGTCAAGTTGGATCATTGCTTACCAGGGAAACTAGCAGAGAGATACGCCCCTCACTGCCCCTTTGATAAGTATAGTGGAGGGCCTGGGGTAAGTATGTAGGAAAGGCAGTTATGTGAGCAGGATGTAGGTGAGGCAGGCGCTGGTGAAGCAGGAGCTGTACAGAGAGCAGGAGAAAACCATTCTGAGTGACCTGCCCATGCAGATAGCTACCAGCAGGCCTAATGAGGGGAGGGGTAAGCCCCCGAGCCTCGGTGGACATTTGTCATGCTTCTTAAAGCCTTAGATCAAAACGGACCAAGTGTCATTTCCACATTCCACTAGTTAAAGTAAGTCATATGGCCAAGTCTGAAGTCAATAGTGTGGAAAAGTATATTCCAGCAAGAGGGAAGCAGTAGCAGGGCAATGTAGGGATGGAAGAATTGTGGTAAAAGAGCACAATCCATAACACTTTGAAACAACTCCACCAGTTCTTAGGGAAACAAAAAATTGAATATCTTCTTTTTGCCCCAGGGAAAATACAAATATGGCAAGGTAAAAATGGATGTAGGCAATGATGTTCTTCAAGTCAGTGTTTCGAAAGCCTGACTACACATTAGACTCACCTGGAGAGAGATTTTAGTTTCTTTGTCATTTGTTCTAATACCTGTTCAAGTCACAGGCTCATTCCCAGAGATTTGCATTTAATTATTCTAAGGTGGGGCTCCCTGGTGGCTCAGAAGTTAAAGCACTCAGAAGTTAAAGTGTCTGTCTCTAATGCGGGAGACCCGGGTTCGATACCTGGGTTGGGATGATCCCCTGGAGAAGGAAATGGCAACCCACTCCAGTACTCTTGCCTGGAGAATCCCATGGAGGGAGGAGCCTGGTAGGCTGCAGTCCATGGGGTCGCAAAGAGTCAGACACGACTGAGCGACTTCACTTTCACTTTCAAGGTGGGGCTCAGTCACCAGGATTCTCTTTTAAAGTTCTCCAGATCATTTTAAAATATAGCCAGGTTTCAAAAGCCACAAAGATACATTTCTCAGAATATACTTGTATTAATAATGTCTCCTATTAGTAATAATTTATTAACTGTGTCTTCAAACTCAGAGATTTGATTGTTTACAAAGTCATTCAATCAGATAAGGATGGGTTTGATTAAATCAGTTGTCCTCTTCCTTGCAGTCAAGGATACCCTTTAAGTTATGGCTACTGATCTGACTGAAATCTAAATGTTTTTTAATAAATACCCTTTTGTGATCACCAGGTAGACACAGAATATGCAGGTATTCCTCTTTGTTGTATTTGGGAAAAGTAAAGTTCTTTTGTAGTCAACAACAGGGCAAAGATGTCAGAAAGAAAAGATTGTACTGTTCCTTTTCTTCTAATTTTCCTCCTTTTAGTAACCCAGTCTACTAACATTCCCACTTCACCATTGATCCACATTTCCAATAATTTCTCATGGCATCTAGGCCCTCTTACTATGACATCATTTATGATTCAAGACCCTTGTATTACTTTATTCTCAGTATAAGTTACAGAATCTTTTTTTTTTTTTTTTTAGGGTACAACTATATCATTGCAAAAGATGCAGACCTAGAATAGGAAAAGAAAAATTATGTTGGGGGGAAACTTTTCCTTTTTCCCTTCTTGGTTCTTTGACTGACCAAAGATTAAAATGACACAAGGTAGATTAATAGGAGAAAAAAGCATACTCAAATTTTGTATATATAGGAGATCATAGAAATATGAGATTCAAAGAAGTGACCAAATCAGATGATTTTAATAGCTTTTAGATAAAGAACCAATATATTTGTGAGAAAATGACAAGAAAAAGAAGTTTGAGCTTGGGGGTTATAAGCTAGTAAAGAAGTCATTCTATTGTTTATGCAAACTTTACAGTCCTTAATTCCATATCTCTGATGATAAAGATATCTTTCTACCTTCCTGTACAGGAAGGATACTTTGGCCACCTCATGCAAAGAGTTTACTCATTGGAAAGACTTTGATGCTGGGAGGGATTGGGGGCAGGAGGAGAAGGGGACGACAGAGGATGAGAAGGCTGGATGGCACCACCGACTCGATGGACGTGAGTCTGAGTGAACTCCGGGAGTTGGTGATGGACAGGGAGGCCTGGCGTGCTGCGATTCATGGGGTCACAAAGAGTCAGACACGACTGAACGACCATACTGAACTGATAGCTCAAGACCTTACACTTGCAACTTAGTTATCACGCCTGAGGGCCCTGATTGCTCCAGGCCTTCCAGGTTTAGGAAGGCTGTACCTCAGGCACAGTTTTCCTTTTCCCTTTTGCTCTCTTTTCCTTCCAAGAGACATTGGCTGACTTTCCAAATAAAAAAATGAACATGTTCTCTCTTCTTTTGCTCCCAAAAAACAAATGGTCTCAACTCTTGTAGTTGTTTAAGTAGTTTTTGCTTGTATTGTTAGTTTATTTTGTATTTCCTCCCCAGTGATTAGCTCTGCACATCAATGAGAAGCAGAAGGCAGGGTTACTCCCTTCCTCTAGAGCAAATGTGCACCCGTTGCTTCTTGAACCTCCAATGTCAGGGCAGCATAAGTGAGGACTAAAGTAAGGGCTGTATAGAGTTCATAAATCTTCTCAGACATCCAAACTTTGTTCTCCACTGAGCTCCAAGCATTTTACACAGTGCAATTGTGTTCCTGTCGCCTCAGAGAACTTTCCCTGGTTCCTTCTCAGGCTCATCCTCTTCCCTTTAGAATCTGTTTCTTACCTGAGTATTCACTGTATGGCCCTTAACTATAGCCAAAGTCCAAAAAGGACTGCACTTTACATGAGCAGGAGAGTAAGGGCTTTGAAAGTATATTTACACTGAGGGCTGCAGTCCATGGGGTCGCTAAGAGTCGGACACAACTGAGCGACTGAGCGACTTCACTTTTACTTTTCACTTTCATGCATTAGGGAAGGAGATGGCAACCTACGCCAGTGTTCTTGCCTGGAGAATCCCAGGGACGGAGGAGCCTGGTGGGCTGCTATCTATGGGGTTGCACAGAGTTGGGCATGACTGAAGAGACTTAGCAGCAGCAGCAGCAGCAATTACTCATCAGGCCCTACCACCACCAACACCCCCCAGGGGATTGTCAGGGCTTTTTATTTAATTTATTTATTCATTTTAATTGGAGGATAATTACTTTAAAATATTGTGATGGCTTTTGCCATACATCAACTTGAATTGGCCGTAGGCATACATGTGTCCCCTCCTTCCTGAACCCTCCTCTCACCTCCCCGCCCACCCCATCCCTCCAGGTTGTCACAGAGTACTGGCTTTGGGTTCCCTGCATCATACATCAATCTCCCACTGGCTATGTATTTTTATGGTAATGTATATGTTTCAAAGCTATTTTTTCAAATCATCCCACCCTCTCCTTGTCCCACTGAGTCTAAAACTCTGTTCTTTATGTCTGTGTCCCTATGATACAAAGTGAAGTAAGTCAGAAAGAGAAAGACAAATATCATATATTAAGACACAGGGAGGCCTGGCGTGCTGCGATTCATGGGGTCGCAAAGAGTCGGACACGACTGAGCGACTGAACTGAACTGTGAACTGAACTGTATATATAGAATCTAGAAAGATAGTACCAACAGTCCTATGTGCAGGGCAGCAAAGGCCTTTCCTAATAGCAGATATTTTAAAGAGTCATCCTTCTCAAATATGACACCAAGAAACAAGAGATCAGACTTCTGATGTCAGGGAGGAGCCCACACTCTGTCTAAGGAGTCTAAGCTCAGTGCTTCTGATCAGCCTTTGTCAAAAGATCCCAGAGCCATAAGATACTGATAGAGGCTTTCATAGATAAAAGTTATCAAGGTAGATCAACCCCTTCCTTAGCCCCTCAGCCCCTTGTCCTCTGCAGACAAGAGTATCCAGAAGAGAGCCGGAGATGAATCCCCAGGATTGGTGGGCTGGGACCAGTTGTCTCTTGCCAGAGGCTAAAAGATGAAAAGGAATTTTTTTTTCTACAGAAAAAAAGAATACTTTCAGACTTCTACAGAAATTTGGGTAAGATAGAGCAAAGCAGATAAGAGAAGGAAAGTTAAAGAGCAGAATCAGAAGATGTCAATTATGAATTGGCTCTTGCCAAGGGCATTCGCCATCTGCCTCTGCAGAGATTGAATCCTGTGCTACTGCAGCTGTTGACCTTCTACATGTCCTGAAGGGAGTCTAAGGTGGAGAATGAGGCACTATGTGCTCCAGGAAAACTGGTGGAATAAGTCTTTAGATAGCTAGATATTTTCAGGAACTGATTTCAGGATCCCAATCCTTTTATGGCATATCTAGAAAAAGGCTAAATCCCTTCATGGTGACATCCTCTCCTCTGACTAGCAGAAAACCTTTTGTAAGATTAAGTGCCTGATTGCATTGAAATCCCCCTTCACCAAAATCATATATATTGAACTTCCACCACTACCTCTTTGAAGCAGTTTCTCGAGCTATGTGAGGTGCTATCTCCCGGGCTGCAGTCCTCAGTTCAGTTTAGTTCAGTTGCTCAGTCGTGTCCGACTTTGCAACTCCATGGATGGCAGCATGCCAGGCCTCCCTGTCCATCGTCAACTTCCCAAGTTTATTCAAACTCATGTTGCCCCAAATGAAATTTAAGTCAAAACTGTCATGTTGTGCCTCTTTTTTTAGTCAACATAGGTAAGAGTCAGAGACTGTTTCCTGTCAAAGGCTCTCTCTTGATCAGACTTGAGTTAGGTTTCCCTGAGTCCAGTTTTTGACTAGGCCTCAACTTTGGTATTTGATCTTGGTCCAGTTAGTCTAGTTTTAGCAAGAATCCTGCTCAGACAGTTTAATTAAAAATCCCCCATCCTCGAAATCTGATCAAATTTATCATGCCCCACTTGATAACTTATCACCCTGCCCTGCTTTCAATAATAGCTCAGTCAGTAAATCATCTGCCTGCAATGCAGAAGTGAAGTGAAGTCACTCAGTTGTGTCCGACTCTTTGTGACCCCGTGGACTGTAGCCTACCAAGCTCCTCTGTCCATGGGATTCTCCAGGCAAGAATACTGGAGTGGATTGCCATTTCCTTCTCCAGGGGATCTTCCCGACCCAGGGATCGAACCCAGGTTTCCCGCATTGGAGGCAGACGCTTTAACCTCTGAGCCACCAGGGAAGCCTAACAGGAGACCCAGGTTCAATTCCTGGGTTGGGAAGATCCCCTGAAGAAGGAAATGGCAACCCACTCCAGTATTCTTACCTGGAGAATCCCATGGACAGAGGAGCCTGGCAAGCTACAGTTCATGGGGTCACAGGAGTCAGACATGACTTCACGACTAAAACCAAACTGCTTTCAACAATAGCTCCTATTGAGTTGGTCTAGCAAGAATGCCTCCAAACTTGACATTTCCTGTTAGCATTTTTTTTTAATCAGCTGACAACCCTGTTCTTGGTCCATAAATCTCCACTAGTCTTCATTGTACTAGGAGTTGAGTCTAGTCTCTCTCCCCTAATACAAAATTCCAATTATATAAAGTCCTTTTGGAAGAATATCTTCCTTACGTTCTTTAACAAGTATCTGCAGTTTTTTTTTTTCTTCAATGGGTCTCTGAAATCCAATGGTATAAACAAAAGCTTTTAAGAATGGCAATGCTTACTGTAGCTGTGATGTGTTTAAAAAAGCAATGGAAGCAGGAATCTACAGTGAGAAGCAAAAAAGTCATTTTATAGAGGATGATGAAAGAGAAACAAACAGAACAGTAGAAAAGTATATGAATCCAAGGAGGAACAAGGAGGATGAAGCAGATTTTGAAACAGAATCAAGTTTATCTGATGCAGTACCTTATACAGGGAGCTAAATTTTTCTTGAGTCCCCATAGCTTCACCTGGGGACGTAAAGGTTAGAACTTCAGAAAGTGCTAGACAGTCAACAAATCCAGATCAATGAAAAGTGAGAAAAATCTTATATTTTTAACTTGTATATAGCCTCTTTATTTTTCTTAAGGGGGTAAAAAGTGGGCTTTGTCCCAAATTCAACAGTAAAAAGGTAATAAAAAAAAAAAGTAAAATCTTCCTTTTACCACTCTTTCCAGACACTAAATTTCCCTCATTGGAGTAACTGTTGTTGCCAGATTCTAACAATTCCTTTCAGACATAGTATATATCTATTTCCAGGCATATTAATATTTTCTTCCATAATTATAGCAGCTATATACATACTTTTCTGTTCCTTGGTTTTATATTTAACAGTATATATATCTTGGTGATTCTTCCACAAGTGTATAGTGTCACGTCACTATTTTTNGATTCTAACAATTCCTTTCAGACATAGTATATATCTATTTCCAGGCATATTAATATTTTCTTCCATAATTATAGCAGCTATATACATACTTTTCTGTTCCTTGGTTTTATATTTAACAGTATATATATCTTGGTGATTCTTCCACAAGTGTATAGTGTCACGTCACTATTTTTAATGAGTTGCATAGATTTATTGAATTGATGTAACTGATTTTACAAATCATCTATTGATAGAACTTCATATTTGTGCCATATACCTATAGGATAAAATCTTAGGAGTGGAATTTCTGGGATGTTCTTGATAGATATTGCTAAGTCATGGGAAATAGATGGGTAAACAGTGGGAACAGTGTCAGACTTTATTTTTTGGGGCTCCAAAATCACTGCAGATGGTGACTGCAGCCATTAAATTAAAAGATGCTTACTCCTTGGAAGAAAAGTTATGACCAACCTAGATAGCATATTCAAAATCAGAGACATTACTTTGCTGACTAAGGTCTGTCTAGTCAAGGCTATGGTTTAACTTTATTTTTTGGGGCTCCAAAATCACTGCAGATGGTGACTGCAGCCATTAAATTAAAAGATGCTTACTCCTTGGAAGAAAAGTTATGACCAACCTAGATAGCATATTCAAAATCAGAGACATTACTTTGCTGACTAAGGTCTGTCTAGTCAAGGCTATGGTTTTTCCAGTAGTCATGTATGGATGTGAGAGTTGAACTGTGAAGAAGGCTGAGCACCGAAGAATTGATGCTTTTGAACTGTGGTGTTGGAGAAGACTCTTGAGAGTCCCTTGGACTGCAAGGAGATCCAACCAGTCCATTCTGAAGAAGATCAGCTCTGGGATTTCTTTGGAAGGAATGATGCTAAAGCTGAAGCTCCAGTACTTTTGCCACCTCATGTGAAGAGTTGACTCATTGGAAAAGACTCTGATGCTGGGAGGGATTGGGGGCAGGAGGAGAAGGGGACGACAGAGGATGAGATGGCTGGATGGCATCACTAACTCGATGGACATGAATCTGAGTGAACTTTGGGAGTTGGTGATGGACAGGGAGGCCTGGCGTGCTGCGATTCATGGGGTCGCAAAGAATCAGACACGACTGAGCAACTGAACTGAACTGAACTGACAAAATTATATAATATACATATTATATGTACAAATATACTATATATGATGGGCTTCTCTGGTGGCTCAGAGGTTAAAGCATCTCCCTGCAATGCGGGAGAACTGGATTCAATCCCTGGGTTGGGAAGATACCCTGGAGAAGGAAATGGCAACCCACTACGGTATTCTTGCCTAGAGAATCCCATGGAGGGAGGAATCTGGTAGGCTACAGTCCATGGGGTTGTAAAGAGTTGGACATGACTGAGCTACTACTTACAGTGTATGAATGTGAGGTTCCCTACCTACCCTTGGCTATACAATGAATTATCAAAAAGCTTAATCTCATCCATTGGAAAGTCTTATTTTAGGTTTTACATTGCATTAAAATAATAGTTGAGTATTTTTTCATACTTTTTTAAGTGGGTGAGGTCATTTTTTCCAGTTTTATTAAGGTATAACTGACATAATTATATAATATACATATTATATGTACAAATATACTAAATATATTATATATCAATATTTGAAGTATATGACATGATTTGATATATGTATGCATTATTAAATGAGTATCATAAAAGTTAATTAGCACATCCATCACCTCATATAGTTATCTTGGTGGTGGGGGAAGTGAGAACACTTAAAATTTATTCTCTCAGCAAATTTCAAGTATAAAACACAATACTATTAACTGTGGACCTCCCTGGTGACTCAGTGGTAAAGAATCTGTCTGCCAATGCAGCAGACACAAGTTTGATCCCTGGGTGAGGAAGATCTCCTGGAGAAGGAAATGGCTGCAGTGTGCTCGCCTGAAAAATCCCATGGACAGAGGAGCCTGTCCATGACAGTGGGCTATCATTCACGGAGTCACAAAAAGGTTAGTGACTAAACAACAGCAACAACTATTAGCTATAGACACTATTCTGTACATAGATTCCCCATCACATGCTCATAACTGAAAGTCTGTACCCTTTGACCACTGTCCCCCCATTTCCTCTACTGTCCAAAACCCGGCAATTACCATGCTACTTCCCGGTTCTATACTATAACTTTGCTCATGCCAAACTCATTTCTGTAAAAAAAATGAATGAATAAAAATGAACTGCTGCTCTTACTGCCATTTTATCACTTTCTGGGTTTGTTAACCCAGCTCATGATGAACCTCAAGCTACTTAATCACTTTGTCTCATGATCCGGTATTCAGTCTCTACCTGGACTTAGTATTACACAAGGAGCTGCAGAAAGCATGATCTATGCTGAGTTGCTTGCCAAAAACCAAACAGTATCATTGTCCACCAAGGATCTTAACCACGATTGGATCTAACAGTCATAGCGGCAAAGCAGATGCACTGCAGCCAAGACCCACTGTCTTTCTCTATACACGAGTCAGAACTGTAAGCCTCTCATGTTACCTAATCAATGATTCAAAGTGCTTTTCCAAAGCTCTCTTTTGTACTGCCTCAAAAATCTAAAGACGTTCAATAATAGATGAAACTTTTTGTAAAGGAAAAAAAAAAAAAAAGGGGCAAAGCATGAACAACTTGTACTTTAACTTAGAGGGACTATCTCAGCAGCTAGAGTACTGGACCCTAAAACTTCACTAATTGTGGCAGATCCATGAATACTTAAGGGCCTAAATTCCATCTTCTTACATGAGTGTGAATATATATATACAATTCCATCTTCTTACATGAGTGTGAATATATATATATATGTGTGTGTGTGTGTGTGTGTGTGTGTGTATTGGGCTTCCTAGGTGGTACAGTGGTAAAGAATCTGCCTGCCAGTTCAGGAGATACAGGAGGCTTGGGTTCTAGTCCTGAGTAGGGAAGATCCCCTGGAAGAGGAAATGGCAACCCACTCCAGCATCCTTACCTAGAAAATCCCATGAACAGGGAAGCTTGGCAGGCTGCAATTCATGGGGTCGCAAAGCATCAGACACAACTGAGCATGAAAGAGCGTGACATATATATTTTGGCTGCACTGTGGGGCATGTGGAACTTCCTGACCAGGGATGGAACCCATGTCCCTGCAGTGGAAGCATGGAGTCTTAACCACTGGACCACCAGGAAACTTGTGACATGTATGTATTAATATTTTATTGGAGCATCTAGAGTATTTGTCTCTTCTTTATCATCAGACTCAGTTTATATACTGTCATCAGTATACTGAACTAGTATAATGTGTGTGGAGTGTCAAAATAATCAACATCCCCGTGCATATATCACAACAGAGAGAAAGAGAGCATATCCTTGGGGCAGGGCAAGTACTGAGGTCTGCCATCACTTTATGCAAAGGCAAAATGTTTCTAGTTTTCCCTGCTGAAGGAGATCAGGAAGAAAACATTTGCCAGATCAATGACCACATACCAAGTGTCAGAGGCTTTAACGATCTACTCAAATAAAACTATAAATATTCAACATGGCAGCTGAAATTGGGGCTACCAACTGGTTGAATTTATGTCTGTCAATACTCATCAACCATTTATTCATCTCATTTTTGGAAGGATTATACTGGCTAATTGAATAATGACATGAAAACCCTTGGCATTTCTTCCCAGAGGCATTATTGCTTCTGATTTACTCTCTTGGCAGGGACAGGATAGTTTCCAGTAGTTTCTGGGGCTTCCATTTGGCATTTCATATAATAATATCTCTTATTTTTCTAGTCAGGAAACCAATATGATTATTCTGCCAACTGCTGAATATATAGTTCCAAGAACATATTTCAGGACTAGGGTAATAATCACATAGTATCTCTGAAAATTTTTAGAAATGTTATAACACAGATTTACCCAACACTTTATTTCCACCTGACCTCCATAATGTCTTATTTTAGTTGATGTTTGGTTTCCCAGGTATCAGTGTTAGACCACACAGATCTGCAAATGGCCACAGATCTTGTGGGTGTTTTCAAAGGATTGTAGAGTCCTTCCTCAAGACTTCTAGGATCCCCCTTTAATCAAGAGCTCTGGGCTTGTGAATTAATTTGAACTGGCCTGGGCAAAGACCACAGTTTCCCATTCCAGCAGCTTTCACTGTCTTCTGTTCAATAGTTTTTAAGTTTTTATCACCTATTAACACCCTTGCCAGTGTTCCATCTTTCTTAACCCTAGGAACATCATATCTTATCAATTNCAAGAGCTCTGGGCTTGTGAATTAATTTGAACTGGCCTGGGCAAAGACCACAGTTTCCCATTCCAGCAGCTTTCACTGTCTTCTGTTCAATAGTTTTTAAGTTTTTATCACCTATTAACACCCTTGCCAGTGTTCCATCTTTCTTAACCCTAGGAACATCATATCTTATCAATTAATATTTAAAAATATTTGGGAGACAGTCTCCTAGAATGCATTTTTTTTTGTTACATAGGGGAAAATAGACAATACAAGAAAGGTCTTCAACAGTTTTAAAAGATACAGTATTCTCAGTTATGAAGCTGTGGTATTGAATAACATCCCAACACTACAGTCATGTTGGTTTAAAAGAAGTTACGAGTTAAACAGATGAAAAAGCACTCATAGACTATATTTATAAATTTCAAGTATCGTTGAAATGAATAAACCTGGAAGAATTTGGTGGCCTTAAAAGATTAAACTATCATTATCATTAGCATATTATGAAGTTGTTTGAGTATACATAGATTAAAAAGACAGAAATTAACACAATGTGTAGATGTGTATAAGAGACAGACATAGGTAAGAGTCAGAGACTGTTTCCTGTCAAAGGCTCTCTCTTGATCAGACTTGAGTTAGGTTTCCCTGAGTCCAGTTTTTGACTAGGCCTCAACTTTGGTATTTGATCTTGGTCCAGTTAGTCTAGTTTTAGCAAGAATCCTGCTCAGACAGTTTAATTAAAAATCCCCCATCCTCGAAATCTGATCAAATTTATCATGCCCCACTTGATAACTTATCACCCTGCCCTGCTTTCAATAATAGCTCAGTCAGAAACAGTGTCAGGCTTTATTTTTGGGGGGGCTCCAAAATCACTGCAGATGGTGATTGCAGCCATGAAATTAAAAGATGTTTACTTCTTGGAAGGAAGGTAATGACCAACCTAGATAACGTATTAAAAAGCAGAGACATTACTTTGCCAACAAAGATCCTTCTAGTCAAGGCCATGGTTTTTCCAGTGGTCATGTATGGATGTGAGAGTTGGACTGTGAAGAAAGCTGAGCACCGAAGAACTGATGCTTTTATACTGTGGTGTTGGAGAAGACTCTTGAGAGTCCCTTGGACTGCAAGGAGGTCCAACCAGTCCATTCTAAAGGAGATCAGTCCTGGGTGTTCTTTGGAAGGAATGATGCTAAAGCTGAAACTCCAGTACTTTGGCCACCTCATGCAAAGAGTTGACTCATTGGAAAAGACTCTGATGCTGGGAGGGATTGGGGGCAGGAGGAGAAGGGGACGACAGAGAATGAGATGGCTGGATGGCATCACTGACTCGATGGACATGAATCTGAGTGAACTCCAGGAGTTGGTGATGGACAGGGAGGCCTGGCATACTGCAATTCATGGGTCGCAGAGTTGGACATGACCGAGCGACTGAACTGGACTGAGCTGAACTGATGCAATCTTCAGTACCAGCAACCATAGACAAAGAAACATCAGAAATCAAGTTTATGAGAATCCACTATATACATGTATCAGTTTGCTAATACTCTTTTTAATCTCATGAGACAAGTACAATGAAGAAAGAGAAGCTCAAGGAACTTAGGTTATTTGCCCAAGATCACAGAGCTATGGACTAGTAAATCTTCTACCCAAGTTGTAATCTCTGTAATTTCCACTAACTGAAGCGGTAATCAATGAAAACACTAATATCTCTTGAGCATCTGTCGTGCAGAAAGCTCTAGTCAGGGATATTAGAGTGCAGTCCTCGTTCTAAGGAGTTAACTGTTGTGTAAAGCAACTATGCACAAATAAAGATAATGAAGCAAACTCTGTTTCCACAGTTGAAAAAAAAAAAAAAACAAATAGTTTTTTACTTCCAAATCATTTCACAGACAGAAAAACTCAGATTAAATGGCTTAATCAGGTCACAAAAACAACAACAGAACAAGGATACCCAGTAGCCCAGAACTTTTTACTCTCCTTCCAGCCCTTTCTCTGCTGCCATATGCTTTTCTCTGACAACAGCACAAGTGGTAAAGTTGCGGTTCAGAAGAGAGAGAAAGTACTGCAGGCTGGAATAGTTGACTCAATTTCTACTTAAGATTCTATTTCAGAAGATAGTTTTTTGAACATCAACCAGTTTATTAGAAGAAGCAAGGATTGTGTTTATTTAAAAACAAATATGAAAATGCAAGCATCTGTTTCCTAATTGTGCAGATGCTCTCAATTTTGCTGCAATGCTCTGCCCCTACCAACTGACATCTGGTATCTTCTAAAGATTTCACCTGCAATGCAGGAAACACAGGAGATGTGGGTTCAATCCCTGGGTTGGGAAGATCCCTTGGAGAAGGAAACAGCAATCCACTCCAGTATTCTTGCCTGGTAAATCCCATGGACAGAGGAGCTTGGCAGGCTACAGTTCATGGGGTCACAAACAGTTGGACATGACTGAGCGTCTGAGCATGCACATTCTGGAATATGTATGTGGCACAGAACTGTATATTCCTTACACAAGTTTAAAAAGTAGGAGCGTTAGTTAGACATTAGAAGTGATGGCAACTGAAGATGACAACTTGGGAGATACTTGTTTATCATGACTCCACAAAAAGAGTTCAGAGTTCTTACAGTAACTCTGTTAAATCACGGCTTAGACAGCTAAACAGCAGAACTTTGTTCCATTTGGCTAAAAATTTTCTTTCTAAACCATCTGGGCTGGCAGGTGTTCATCATCAGATCTGGGTTGCTATGAGACTGGAACTTGCTAATGCTAATGAGCTATAGAGACAGAAACCTAAATTTTGCTCATTTGAAACAACTTTATATTTGCTTCTGCTAGAAGTACCAGCAACACCTTATGACTTTCCAAAATGCAAAATTTGTAATGAAGTTTCCCAAGGAGAACATTCTACTGATCAAAAATGATAGATTAAATTGATGGCAATGTGTGTTTGTTTTCATTTTAAACACTCTATGAATCTTAATGTTCTCCCTCTTTCTTGATAATGAACAAGTCCCTAGTCTGTACATAATTTTAAGGTGGTTGGGCAGGAGAAGAAGAGAAGCATCTTTTCTCTCATGTGAGAGTGATATATTCCTCTCCTGACAGGAAGGAAAGTCAATTCATGTGCATATGATTGTCGCAATGAAATTTAAAGTGTGCAGAAAACATATAATAAACAACAGTTATAGAAAAATGTGATCAACCTGGTGTTTTCTTTCACTTTATTGGTCAACCAGCATCACATGAAATTCATCCTATAGAAAGTCTACACACCTGGCAGGGTGATAGAAAATGTAGAACTGATATTCAAAGTGACCTTGAAAAATGCCCATGATAACATGATGACAATTCAAGGAAGTTCAAATTGTACATTTCAAGGCCAGGATTACTCTTTAGATCTAAGAGAACAGACAATTTACTGAGCAGAAAGACACCAGGAGTCACGCTGGGTCCCATGATGTACATGAACAGAGAAAAAAATGTCAGCACATCAAATACATTAGTAAAAGTGATGTTCAGTGTTTTATTTTCTTAACATTTTGTCACTATGTTGGGTAAAGTTAGTGTCACTGTGTTAGCATTACATAGGAAAAAGGCATGCAATGGGTTGATGAAAATGACAATTTTTAAACGATGGTTGTGCCTGGTTTTTTCAGAGTGACTCAGGGATTGCTAGGGCAGGTGAGTAGGAAGGAAGGAGGGAAAAGTGAGCAAATAGCCCCGACCCATTATTTCAGCTTTAATAAAATCTCAACTTGTGTCAGTTTTATATATCAAAGGTCTATGTAAAGTTTTGCTTCAGAAGGGAGGAGGGAGGGCTTGATTGCTAAGAAGCCAAAAAAGAACTTTGAAAGCCATAAAATTAAACATACACACAAAGATTTGCTTGAAATAAATTATGTTAAAAGCTAATGGTAAAGAACGAAATGATGTAGATTCTGCTATTGAATTATGTTATGAAATAAATATTGTGTTGTGCTTTATGAAAAATATCTAACATTAAAGAAAAAGATACTAGGGTGTGTCTATGTTTTGCAGAACTAATCTGAACACACAAGAAATGTTTACAGGGTTAACAATGACAGAAAGACTCAACAATGCTAGAGGAATGGAATTAAATATTGTTTAATAAATTATTTGGTAAATTATTATATATACTTCTATTTTATAATGATAATATAATAAGATTATACTTTTTATAATTGCTGTGCCTTGAAAGATTTGCTTTCGTTATTTCAATTATTCTTCACAAAGGTCCTATAATTTAAGTGTTTGGTCCTCATTTCAGAGACTTGAACAGCAAGGCCTGTTGTGATCTAGTAACTAATTAGTAAATGACAGTTGACAGTTACTGTACAACTCCAAGCTTGTAGCTTCCCATTGCACAACCTGCCTTTTCATAAGTTGGAAAGTTTGTAAATGTCATGTAAGATGGTTCTAGAAATCAAACATACAATAAAAGAAAGAGTGGTGTTGCTTCTGTGTTTATCCTCCAATCACTATCTTAACAGGTATGGTGTGACCCAGGTAAGTACTATTTGCATTTTTCAATAATTAATTTAAATCCTCATACAAGAGTGAGAGTTGTTTTCATTCATTTTAGAGTCTCATCTGGACAGCTGAATTTCTGAAGCGGCAGAAGTATTATTACGATAATTCCAAACTTGGTATTGAAATTCTAGTACAATACTACTCTTTCCTGGCTTTCAAAGTTCTTTTTTGCGTTTTTAGCAATCAAGCCCTCCCTCCTCCCTTCTGAAGCAAAACTTTACATAGACCTTTGATATATAAAACTGACAAAAGTTGAGATTTTAAGTCCCTGGTGGCTCAGATAGTAAAGCGTCTGCCTGCAGTGCAGGAGGCCCAGGTTCAATCCCTGGGTTGGGAAGATCCCCTGGAGAAGGAAATGGCAACCCACTCCAGTACCCTTGCTTGAACAATCCCATGGACAGAGGAGCCTGACAGGCTACAGTCCACAGAGTCACAAAGAGTTGGACACGACTGAGTGACTTCACTTAGGGCTTCCCTGGTGGCTCAGAAGTTAAAGCATCTGCCTGCAAGGCGGGAGACCAGGGTTCGATCCCTGGGTCAGGAAGATCCCCTGGAGAAGGAAATGGCAACCCACTCCAGTATTCTTGCCTGGAGAATCCCATGGAAGGAGGAACCTGGTGGGCTACAGTGCATGGGGTCGCAAAGAGTAGGACACGACTGAGCGACTTCACTACTCTTTCACTGATATTTGCAAAGATATGTTAAAGCAAATGATTTCTGTGAGCTCTGTAATAATGATGAAGTAAATTGATCTTTATGGAGACAGACTTCTAAGAAACATTTTTCTCTGGAAATGAAACCTGCTCCAAGAAAGGAAAGTCAAGATGTTGTGTTACATTCAATTGCAAAACCACTGGACACCTGGCTTGTGTTAAGAACATCTTTCTCCCAGGCAGCGGAAAACCTGCTGATTCCTTGAGAGTTCTTTGCCTTGCTACAGTTCCTTGATTGATCATCAGATACATGGGGATGCTAAGTTGGTTATACCATACTATAAACCATGTCACTTTCTTCCTCTATAAAGTAAAATTAACAGCCAGAGTCTATGAATGAATGACTAGGTAGCATGATAACACCCTCCCACCAGTTCCAACCTTTGTTCTATCCTCAGTTCAGTTCAGTCACTCAGTTGTGTCCAACTCTTTGTGACCCCATGAATCACAGCACGCCAGGCCTCCCTGTCTATCACCACCTCCCGGAGTTCACCCAAACACATCCATCGAGTCGGTGATGCCATCCAGCCATCTTATCCTCTGTCGTACCCTTATTCATTCACAAAGGACAGCTAAATATCTACACGATGTTTAGCTGTCGTTTGTTCCAGCTACCCTCTACATGTATGCCTGAAATTTATAGCCACTTTATGTTAAAAAGAGGACCTTAGACTTTTTCCAATCATATCATCTGTGCTGCTAATGTCCATATGCCTGGCTAATGTGGTTTTGTGCTGGGAGTTATGAGCAATACCCAAAGAAAATTTCCTGATATTCCATATTATTGTGTTACCTATTTCAAGTGTTGCAAGTCTGGAATATTCTAATCTATCCATACTGTTGGTTCCTTCATTCAATCTCATTTCCCTTTTTCTTCTAGATAATTTCAGATTTTTAGAGCACTTTAGTAACTTAATTATGCTTGGAAACTTCTGAAAGCAGAAGTGACTCCCACTCCATATACTTTTTTAATGAAGATCCTTGTTGGTATTAAGGAACTAACTGTCTAGGTTGTAAATTTTAAAAATCAGCCACATTATCATGTCATTCATAGTTTGGATTATCCTCTGAACCACACCTGAATGTTACAGAGACAGGATATCTGACAAATGATCATAAAAATCTTAGGAACAATTTAGTTAAAAGAGACTCCTTTATTTTATTTTTTTTTTTAATTTCTCAAAGCAATACACCAACAAACCTATAGTAACAGTTTGGGTAAACAATAAACAGTGAATAATAAAATAAACCCCCTTTAAAAAAAAAAGGAGAGTCTTTTTAACAATATATTAATGTTTATTGAGAAACATACTCAGATTATTCTTAGATTTGTGCCTATTGCTTTAGATAAAGACAAATTTTATGTCCTTTAATATAATTGAGATTTCCAGATGTCATTTGAATGTTCTCATATACACCTATGTATACTAGGCCACCTCTATTGTTAAACCCATCTCCCGATACATTCAAACAGAATTTCAACAGGAATTTATCTGCTCATTCACCACTCTGGCTCACTTAGCTTTAATAAATTTGAAAGACTGTTGCAGAGCTAATTAGGCAACTGGCTGTCATTAGTGTTGCACAGTCTCTCGCCAGTTTGAGTTTTATAAATTAAATTAGTGTGATGATTCCAGCTCACTTTCTACCAGACATTTTGCATGATTAACTGTGTTTGGCCCACCTTAGCAATTAATTTATTCTCCAAATATACTGTTTTTATCCAGTTCCTCAAAAGAAGATAAAAAGATTGGAAAGTCAACCAAATCCAAATAGTGACACAAATAACTAAAGTACGTTGGAAACCATCTGTTGTTTCATGTTTTCATCAGAAACATCTCACATCAGACCCTGAGGCGGGATGAATTTTCATATTCCATGCTATCATCACCCATTTAGTCTTTAGTAGCAAGTGCTATTGGGCTTCCCAAGTGCCTCTAGGGGTAAAGAACAGTCTGCCAATGCAGGAGATGTAAGAGATACGCATTTGATCCCTGGGTCAGGAAGATTTCCTGGAGGAAGACACAGCAACCCATGCCAATATTCTTGCCTAGAGAATTCCATGGACAGAGGAACGTGGCAGGCTACAGTCCATAGTATCACAAAGAGTCAGACATGATTGAAGAGACTTAGCACACATGCTATATTTTATAAGGAAGATCCACAAAGACCAGGGAACTAGGATTGGAGATAAAACAAAAACAAAATATACTGCATAAGATGAAACTTTCCTTTATAGTTGGTATGACAAAATAAAAATCTACACATCAGCACACACACATGAAAAAAGCTAAAAAATAATAAACTTTATGAGATATCTTGAGGGAAAGGTTAACTAGGAAAGCTGAGTTGAAGAGAAAATGATTTTTCCCTATCATGATGTGGAACATGAACTTTCCAGCTTAAAGCTTTCATTTATTCCTTAATTCCTAGGACAAGGGTAACAAACTTTTTCTTAAAAGCTTCAGAAATTAATGTCTCTGAGGACCATTTGTAGCCATAAATAATACATAAACAATGGACATAGTTATGTTCTAATTATATATATATATATATATATATACATACACACACACATACATATATATACACACATATGGAGAGAGAATATATTAAAGAATATGGCCTAAATTGCCTGAATTTGGCCCACGAGCCATAGTTCTCTGACCCCTGACCTAAGATAAGAGGCAAATTTTCACACCTCCACATACTTATTTCCAGCCTCATTTTTGTTGACACAACTTTTCTCTCCCTGAGAGTTTCTTTCCTAGTGAATGACTGTCAAATAACTATGATATTACCAATCTAAATACATGGGTCATTAGTTTGGGGTTGGCTTTCTCAATCACCCACAAGCCATAGTTCTCTGACCCCTGACCTAAGATAAGAGGCAAATTTTCACACCTCCACATACTTATTTCCAGCCTCATTTTTGTTGACACAACTTTTCTCTCCCTGAGAGTTTCTTTCCTAGTGAATGACTGTCAAATAACTATGATATTACCAATCTAAATACATGGGTCATTAGTTTGGGGTTGGCTTTCTCAATCTTCTTCTCATCTCATGACATAAACAGGTAATATTGCATATTAGATGATGAACATTGTTATGGGAAAATAAGAGAAAAATCGAGCATTATACAGGAAATAGGAAATACATGTGGAAAAGGGTCAGTTTACCATATTGAGTTCCCAGTGTAAGCTTCACTGAGAAAGTGGGACTTTAGAGAAAATATTTGAAAAAAGAGAGAAGGTTTAGCAGATACCCTTTCTTTATTTTCTGTAAGACACACTCCTCATATTTCTTTTTTTTTTTAATCATTTTATTGAAGTATAAATGATTTACAATGTTGTGTTAATTTCTTCTATACAGCAAAATGGTTCAGACATATACACACACACACATATATAATATTTTTTCATGTTCTCTTCACTATGATTTTTTAAAATAATTTTGTTGATTGACTTTTGGCTGTGCTAAGTCTTCATTGCTGTGCAGATTTTTCTCTAGCTGTGTTGAGCAGGGGCTCCTGTGAAGTGGCAGTGTGTGAGTTCCCTATTTTGGTGGCTTCTGTTGTAGAGTGCAGCTCTAGGTCATTCAGGCTTCAGTAGCTGCTGCTCCTAGGCTCTAGAGCACAGGCTTAGTAGCCGTGGCGCGTGGGCTTAGGTGTTCCATGGCATGTGGGATCTTTCCGGCAAAAGGGAGATGCAGCAATGTTAGGTGACAAGGCTCCTGCAGTTATCCAAGCATTGAATAATGTGGATCTGGCCAAAGAGGTAGCAGTGGAGGTGTTGAGAAACATCAGATTCTGAACTTTAAAGTTCTCTCTTTAACCCTTCTGCACTGATGGTGGGAATGTAAACTGGAGTAGCTATTATGGAGGTTCCTTAAAAAACTAAAAATGATCCAGCAATGGATCATATTGGATCCATGGATCATACTGGATCATATTGGATCAATGGATCACATTCTTATATGATCCAGCAATTCCACCCCTAGAGATATATCCAGAAAAGACAAAAACTCTCATTCTAAAAGATACATGCACCCCGGTGGTCCTAGCAGCACTGTTTAGCTAGACATGGAAACAATCTAAATGTCCATCAACAGATGCATGTATAAAGAAGATGTGGTTTATATATATAATAGAAAATAACTCAGCCATAAAAAAAGAGTAAAATAGAGATATAAGCAGCAACACAAATGGACCTAACATTCTAAAAGATACATGCACCCCGGTGGTCCTAGCAGCACTGTTTAGCTAGACATGGAAACAATCTAAATGTCCATCAACAGATGCATGTATAAAGAAGATGTGGTTTATATATATAATAGAAAATTACTCAGCCATAAAAAAAGAGTAAAATAGAGATATAAGCAGCAACACAAATGGACCTAGAGATTATCATACCAAGTGAAGTAAGTCAGACAAAGATAATTGTCATGTATCACTTGTATGTAAAATTTTAAAAGTAATACAAATGAATCTACACAGAAAACAGAAAAAGATTCATAGAAAACTTATGGCTGCCAAAAGGTAGGGAGGGAGGAGGGATAAATTAGCAGTATGGTATGGACTGTGTGGATCACAATAAACTGTGGAAAATTCTGAAAGAGATGGGAATACCAGACCACCTAACCTGCCTCTTGAGAAATCTGTATGCAGGTCAGGAAACAACAGTTAGAACTGGACATGGAACAACAGACTGGTTCCAAATAGGAAAAGGAGTCCGTCAAGGCTGTATATTGTCACCCTGCTTATTTAACTTCTATGCAGAGTACATCATGAGAAACGCTGGACTGGAAGAAACATAAGCTGGAATCAAGATGGCCGGGAGAAATATCAATAACCTCAGATATGCAGATGACACCACCCTTATGGGAGAAAGTGAAGAGGAGCTAAAAAGCCTCTTGATGAAACTGAAAGAGGAGAGCGAAAAAGTTGGCTTGAAACTCAACATTCAGAAAACGAAGATCATGGCATCTAGTCCCATCACTTCATGGGAAATAGATGGGGAAACAGTGGAAACAGTGTCAGACTTTATTTTTTGGGGCTCCAAAATCACTGCAGATGGTGACTGCAGCCATGAAATTAAAAGACGCTTACTCCTTGGAAGAAAAGTTATGTCCAACCTAGATAGCATTTTCAAAAGTAGAGA
>SJYT01056515.1:0-17663 GCA_006410635.1 Cephalophus harveyi
CTGGCGTGCTGCGATTCATGGGGTCGCAAAGAGTTGGACACGACTGAGCAACTGAACTGAACTGAACTGGGGCTGCAGGAGCTGGGAAGTGCTCTCCTGTAGTAGTTTCTGGGGCTGTTCTCAGAAAGGACCTGAAAACTGGTTGCCTTAAAATAACAGAGTTCTCTTCAGGCCAGAAGTCTGAAGTCAGCTTGTCAACAGTACCATATTCCTACAAAGCTCCTTGGGAAGGATCCTTGCTTGGCTCTTCAAGCTTCTGATGAGCCCTAGATGTTTTCCAGCTCTTGCCAGCATAGCTCCAATCTCTGCCTCCATCTTCACATGGTCTTCTTCCTTCTAGATCTGTGTCCAAATTTTCCTCTTCTTAAAAGGACACCAGTCATATTGGATTGGGGGCCACGCTCATGACTTCATCTTGAGTTCTCCAAACAAGGTCACAGTCACAGGAACCAGAGATTAAGACTCCAGCATATCTCTTGGGGAACATGATTCAAAACATAACACCCCTCATTTTAAGAAAAAGCATGCTTTGGTCTTTTCTGAAAGCTGTGTTGCCTTTTAAAAAGTATTTTAAATTTTTATTTATTTATTAGATTGTGTTGACACAATCAACATGGGGACATGGGGAATCTACTTCCCTGTCCAGGAATAGAATCTGGGCCCCCTACATTGGGAGCATGGAGTCTTAGCCACTGGATCACCAGGGAAGTCCAGACAATAAGCATGTTTAGGGAATTCCCTGGTGGCCTAGTTGTTAGGATTCCAGGTTTTCACTTCAGTAGCCCGAGTTCAAACCCTGGTCAGGAAACTGAGATCCTGTAAGCTGAGTGGTGCAGCCAAAGGAAAAAAGCATGTTTGGGTGCCAGCTGCATATGGTATGCTGCACTTGTCCCTCTGAGCCCTACCTGTGAACAATGACTATCTTATCTCTTCTTTTGGGCCTGTTTTTGGTTTTGAGAGAGGCGAATCCTGAGTCTAGGCACCCTCAGTATGAAAGGTAGCATTTAGGGCCAAGTATGTCCAGAGTACTTAAGACCATTTTTGCAGATGAGGGTACATCTCAAGTTACTGTAATGCAGGGCTTAGGAGCCAGCTGGGCTCTGGTTTGAATCCTGCGTCCACCACTTGGTACCTGCGTGGCTCTGAGCATAGTGCTCTACTACTCTGAGCTGTGGCTTCCTCACAGGGAGATGGGATTGTATCCCATCTCATGTGAGGAAGATTTTGCCCCTTGGGAGATACGTGGCAATATCTGCAGATATTTTTAATTGTCACAATTGAGGAATGCTATTGGCATTTAGTGAGTAGAGAGAGGCCAGGGATGCTGCTAAAATCCTACAACGCACAGGACAGCCCCCACAACCAAGAATTATCTGGCTTCAAAGGTCAATAGTTAGAAGGTGGAGAAACCCTGTCCATCATATGGAGTTGATAATAATCTTTGAAAATAAGGCAGGCAAGGTGCCCAGTACATGCCTGGCATAGTGTCAGTCGAATAAATGGTAGGTCTACATGTTGAACAGTAGAGAGTTTGTGACAATCTTATAAAAGTATGTGAACTCATGAGAATTTTCAGAGTAGGAATAGGAAAAAAGCTCTCAAACTCAGTGTTGTCCCTGAATTATGAATTCCCAAGAAACATAAGGAATGGAAAAAATACAATTGGCTAAGGCAGGTAACGAGTCATACAGAAAGGATGAAAATATTAGTGGCGTGCTTGTTATGTCACATATGTTGGCCTCTTTTCCTGCATCACCTCATTTAATCCATTTAGCAACATTAGGAGGTAAGAATCTTTATTTCCAATTTATAGGATAGGAAATCCTATCCCTGGGTCACGTATCTATAAGTGGTAAAGTTGGTATTTGAATCTAAGTTTCTCTGTTACCAAGCCATGACTCTCTGTTGCCCTGCCCTGACTCATATGTAATCATTGCAACTGACAAAGTTATTAGTCATGAACCCAGCAATGTGGATGCTGAGGAATGCAGCCAGGGAGGTCCTCAGGAGAATAAGGAACCTGTTGAAGGTGCCTCAACGATTTCAAGAGATTTCTACCACTCCAAGATCTCCTCTCTTCCCTGCCTTTGAATCCAGGCCCTTCTTGATGTTTTGTCTGGTGAATCTGACAGCTGGACCTGGCCTGCCCTTGGGGAACAATACAAATGCTAAAAAATGAACCCATTTGCTTCCCATTAGTTTCCCATGACAAATCCTATTCCCTCAGGGTCACAGAGCACCAGCATTCTACAAAGAAGAGAGCACCTATTCTAACCCGAGATGTAACAACAACAGCACAAAAGTTGGGAGTGAAAAAATGGAAGTGTACTTCTGTACAATTTTTGAATACATGTGACGTGGTAAGATATCACATGAAGGTAGACAGTGATAAATTAAGGATATATACTATAATATAAACCCTGGAAAAGAAATGCAAAAAAGCAAAATGGCTGTCTGGGGAGGCCTTACAAATAGCTGTGAAAAGAAGAGAGGTGAAAAGCAAAGGAGACAAGGAAAGATATAAGCACCTGAATGCAGAGTTCCAAAGAATAGCAAGAAGAGATAAGAAAGCCTTCTTCAGCGATCAATGCAAAGAAATAGAGGAAAACAACAGAATGGGAAAGACTAGAGATCTCTTCAAGAAAATTAGAGATACCAAGGGAACATTTCATGCAAGGATGGGCTCAATAAAGGACAGAAATGGTCTGGACCTAACAGAAGCAGAAGATATTAAGAAGAGGTGGCAAGAATACATGGAAGAACTGTACAAAAAAGATCTTCACGACCCAGATAATCATGATGATGTGATCACTAATCTAGAGCCAGACATCTTGGAATGTGAAGTCAAGTATTTACTCCTTGGAAGAAAAGTTATGTCCAACCTAGATAGCATTTTCAAAAGCAGAGACATTAGTTTGCCGACTAAGGTCCGTTTAGTCAAGGCTATGGTTTTTCCTGTGGTCATGTATGGATGTGAGAGTTGGACTGTGAAGAAGGCTGAGTGCCGAAGAACTGATGCTTTTGAACTGTGGTGTTGGAGAAGACTCTTGAGAGTCCCTTGGACTTCAAGGAGATCCAACCAGTCCATTCTGAAGGAGATCAACCCTGGGATTTCTTTGGAAGGAATGATGCTAAAGCTGAAACTCCAGTACTTTGGCCACCTCATGCGAAGAGCTGACTCATTGGAAAAGACTCTGATGCTGGGAGTGATTGGGGGCGGGAGGAGAAGGGGACGACCGAGGATGAGATGGCTGGATGGCATCACTGACTCGATGGATGTGAGTCTGAGTGATCTCCGGGAGATGGTGATGAACAGGGAGGCCTGGCGTGCTGCAATTCATGGGGTCGCAAAGAGTCAGACACGACTGAGCGACTGAACTGAATTGAACTGAACTGAACTGATAAACCCTAAAACAACCACTAAAATAACGATACAAAGATTTACAGCTAATGAGTCACAAAGGAGATAAAAGGGAACAGTTCACCAAAGAAGATAAATAAATGGCCAGTAAGCACTTGAAAAGATGCTCATCACTAGTTGTCAGTGAAATGCAAATCAACACCATAGTGAGATACTGCTTTATACCAACTAGGATGGCTATAAACGTAAAGACAGATATGAACAAATTTTGAGAGAATGTGAAGAATTTAGAAGCCGCATATACTGCTAGTGGGAATGTAAATGGGGCAGTGACTTTCTAACAGACTGGCAGCAATTCAAATACAGAGTTATCATTTGTTGTTGTTGTTGCTCAGTCACTAAGTCATGTCCAGCTCTTTGCACATGCATGAACTGCAGCATTCCAGGCTTCCCTGTCCTTCACTATCTCCTGGAGTTTGCGCAAACTCACGTCTACTGAGTTGGTGATGCCATCCAATCATCTTATCCTCTGTCACCCCTTTCTCCTCCTGCCCTCAATCTTTCCCAGCAGCAGGGTCTTTTCCAAAGAGTTGGCTCTTCACATTAGGCGGCCAAAGTATTGGAGCTTCTGGTTTAGCACCAGTCCTTTCAGTGAATATTCAGGGTTGATTTCCTTTAGGACTGGGAATTATCATATGACTGAGCAATTCTACTCCTAGGAATATACACAGGAGAAATGAAACATATGTCCACCCAAAACATGAATATTTGTGGCAGCATTATTCATGAAATGTCCATTAACTGATGAATGGATAAACAAATGTCGTATATCCATACAGTGAAATTCATTTATAAAAAGGAATGAAGTATGTACGTACTGCAACATGGATGAACTGGGAAGACATTCTACTAAGTGAAAGAAACCAGTCACAATAGGCCCATATTATATGATTCCATTTGTATAAAATGTTCAGATTCTATAAAGGCAAAAAGTAGATTCGTATTTCCTTAGGGCTGAGGGAGGGGTAGGAATGGGAGGATTTGGGGGTGATAGTTAAAGGTATGAGGTTTCTTTTTGGAGTGATGTTCTATAAATATGGTGATGGCTACACAATTCTGTGTATATACTAGAAATCACTGAATTACACATTTTTAAAATTGGTGAATTGTATCTCAAAAAAACTGTTAAAAAAAGTAATCAATCCAAAAGTAGGCAGAAAAAGAGGGAAAAAAGATTAAGTGGAACAAAGAGAAAATAAACATCAAGATGGTCAATTTAAACTTAATCATATCAATCATCACATCAAATTTAAACAGTCTCTATCTCATTTATACTCTAATCTAAGATCAGTTTAGAGCACCTGCTTTCAAGCTATGCATCAGAGTCATCCGGAGGTTTAACAAATACCCAGAGTCTAATGGAATTGGTCTGGAGGTGAGGAGCCTGGGTATTGAGATTTTCACAAGTGCCCCTAGCATTCCCATGCGGTGCCAAGGGAAGAACCACTGCCTATAAAACATGGTGTTTATACTGCAGTCTTTCTTGAATACATTTAGGGTTTTTTTGCCATATCTGAGCACCATCTGGACCTGGAGATATATGACTGTATATGGGACAGCTATATCAAATCCCCAAAGGAAAACAATATAATTAAATTTTGTCTTAATACTGTTGCCTGTCAAGATTCTGAACCTGAGACCACTGAGTCCCCTATGGAAAGAGATTACCAGATCTGAAAACATGTTATGGTCACAGCAGCCCTGACCTGAGACTTTCCCCTTAGTGATGGCCAGAAAAATGAAAAGGGAGAGATTCCCCACTGAGGGGTTCAATTGTATTTAGCTCTGTGTCTTCCTAACTTTAGTCTCTTCCTTACCACCACTGGATCACACTTTGGGGGATGCTGTTTAAATCCTTCAAGGTTAATTTCTTAAGGAAGTCATTCCTGGAAGTAGGACTATGAGGTTAGGACTATGACTACCAGATTATCAGGCCTTACTTTCCCAATATTTAGGAGAAATGTAGCTTAAAAAAGAATGGCAATGGCAATAGTGAAAGGGGAGAGAAGGTGAGAACCAGAAAAGTGCATCATAAGTTGAACTTGGCACAGTGTTGACATTGGGGCTGGTGTTGCCAAGTAAGCCTAAAATGGGATGCAGAGCAGAGGGGGCCCACCTGCTGCCTGTGCGTGTATGAGAGCTGTTTACCCTACCTCCAGCCAGAGGAACTTCCTCCTCTGGCCCATGGGCTGCTTGAAGGAGACTTCTCACCCCACTCACAGAAGTGCGGGGCCCAAGGGCACTGCCTGATTCCCTCCTCTGCCTCTGGAGCACTCTGAGCTAAGCAAAGTCTCCTAATTAGGCACCAAGAAATCAAAGTGCTAAGCTTCACCAAGAAGTATGTTTCAGAAACCCTCCAATTTAATCAATAATAAAGAATCAGCTGTGAGAAAGCAGAAGTCTGAAACTCACTGCACATGTTGCTTTTAAGAGGAAATGAATAAAGCAAACGGGAGCTAGAGTTCCTAAGTGTGATGGTGATAATCACATCGCCTTTAAAAATTAATGAATATTATTTCCTATAATAATAATAACTCTGGGCACTACCACCAGAGGCAATGTAGAGCCTCTGATGGTAATGTCCTCCACTCTGGTACCGTAAATGAAGCCACCTTGTTCTGTTGGGACTTTGCTATAATAATCTCCAGCCAAATGCTCCATAAGAAATAAAATACCACTCAGAGAGGCATTTAAGATGTCAGGGGAAATGACAAAAGCCTTCAACTGTCAGACATGAAATGGAACAATTTATGAGTCAATAGAAGATGAGTTTTGTAAGGAGGAATTTGATACAAAGAAACCCAAACTGGTACTGTCAAAATTTCTTTCCTGCCTTTCAATCCGCTTTCCTGGAAGAAGGCCAAGTCCACTGAAGGAAAGAAAAATAACACTTCTGGGTTCCCTGGAAGTTGTAAATTGAGGTGCCTGTTTTTAACTGCTCTTGAGTTCAGTTGTGGGGACTCAGGCTAAGTCATTTAGTAAAACCAAAACAGATGCAGCCTTGCTTACAAGAATGAGAGCTGTTTCTTCCATGTATCTCAACAGAGAAATAGGTTCTTCTAACAGCAATGACCCCTTGGCAGATAAACTGGCACATTTACAGACAAATGGATTGCCAATGGGAAAATTTTTTTTACAATCCTTTCTATTTACTTTTTTGTCATAGAAATGTTTTGATTAATTTTCTTAAAAAAACAGGACTTTGGGGGGAAAAAAGTCTCCCTCAATAGACAATCTGAATAGGTCTATATCTATTAAGGAAATTGAATCAATAACCTTCCAAAACAGAAAGAGCCAGGCCCAGATGGGTTCATCATTGAATTCTGCCAAATAAATGTGGAAGAAATGATACCAGTTCTCTATGATTCCTTCCCAAATATAGAAGCAGAAGGAATACTTTAAACTTGTTCTATGAGACCAGCACTACCCTAATACCAAAGCCAGACAAAAACATTACATTATTTCATGCAAAGGAACATTTCTGTATAGTATCATGATGTTAGTGGAGTTGTGGAACCATTTTGAGACCAGTCATTCAGAGTTTAAAGAAAAAAAAAAGAATTAAATTTTTAAGTGTAGACATCATGAACTTTTTAAAAGTCAAAAATTATTATAGCTTTTCAAACTAGAAAGGAAAAGGGCACTGACTCACTCTACAGGTTTTAATTTCATGGAAGGTAAATATCAATTGCTATAATCCACGTAAACAAAAAGCACCTTAAAAAAAAAACAGTAAATGTTTCTTGAATCAGAAAAGAGAATATCACTCTGCTATCTCTAGCTGTGATGGGTCCATTTCTTGCTCTGACCTCATAAGGAGCCATTGTTATAGAATTCCAGACACCTATGTAGGTCCCTGGCTAGGCCAAGGTTTTTGGTCAGTCTAGCCCTGGAAGCTCGGAGAAGGCAATGGCACCCCACTCCAGTACTCTTGCCTGGAAAATCCCATGGATGGAAGAGCCTGGTAGGCTGCAGTCCATGGGGTTGCTAGGAGTTGGACATGGCTGAGTGACTTCACTTTCACTTTTCCCTTTCATGCATTGGAGAAGGAAATGGCAACCCACTCCAGTGTTCTTGTCTGGCAGGGATGGGGGAGCCTGGTGGGCTGCCGTCCCTGGGGTCGCACAGAGTCGGACACGACTGAAGCGACTTAGCAGCCGCAGCAGCCCTGGAAGCTAGCTTTTGGTCATCTGAGGGATTTTCAGCAAAGTTAAATTTTTTCTTCTTTAGCTTTTTGTCTATTTTGCTTACTATTACCCTTGCCCCCTTCTTTTTCTCATTTTTCTCTATCCTTTTAATTTTTCTAATTTAAAAAACTTCATCCCACTTTTATTTTGTCTTTATTGTGTTTTACTTTTTATTTTTCATTTAATTTTTTCTCACATTTTTCTTCTTTTCAATTTCCCTCATTTTTCTTTTTCTCACCTTTTTCTTATTATGGGGGTGGGCACTGAGCAAAATACATAATATTCCCTTCAACATGTCCATGGAGTATGAAAAACTGCTCAAGAAATCCATCATCCTCAACCTCATCAAAGGAGGCTCTTGAGAAGAAATAAAGGATTCATGGATCAACATGGGCCATGGGAGGGACTAATACCTTACACAGAGCCATTACCTGACCACAAGGATCCCAGGTAGACTGAGCTGATGGTGTCCATGGGCTACTCTTGGGGAGGGATTCATGACTTGTAGATGGGCCAGAAGTATGATGAATTGAAGTGATGGTCACCCATGTGCTCCTAGCCAACAAGATATCTGAGCTGGAGGGCTGTATCATTACCCTGAAACTGGCTCCTTTGGCTAATCTAACCAACAGCTTCCCTCCTTATCTATCCTGCAAAGTATAGCTCACCCAAAGCAGCAGAGCTTCATTGCCACTCTGAGAATAGTCAGAGCAGCAGCACATGAACATCAGTGGCCTGACAGCAGGGATCAGCAGTTACGATGGAAAGCCAGCAGCAGCCGAAGTGCTGCCAGGCCCCTACCTGGCTGGAGAAAACCACCCCAGTACCGCCCTTGGTGTGGCCCCGTGGTCTCCCCCTGCACCCACACATCACCAGCAGCACTGGCGGAACCCCTAGACGGACCCGAACTCCCCAGAGAGTATCCTCCAAAGAAAACTCCGTCCACACCGGGCCGCTTAGACAGGGTCACCACCAGAGTTTGCCTGACAATGTGGCCCCAGCCTCTCCCCCACCAGGGGCCAATGGGAAGATAAAAGCCCTTTACCTTCATCTGCACTTGTGTTTCAGGTCAATCAGAAAGAGCCAGCCTGAAGCTGAAAGCCGAGCAAAGATGAAACCTCAATTAGTCCAGGCAGTAATAGAAACCAGAAAGCACATCGGGAGGTCAAGTGGGCTCCCTGCACTTTACACATGATGATCACAAGATCCATGGAGTTCAAAGAGGTGGTTCAGGAGATCAGATACTAGAAGAAAACATTTGTGGGTGGGAGCTGAGCTGCTGTGGGTACAGGGCCCCTCCTGGAGAGGACTTTGCATGGTGGAAGACGCAGGTGTGCAATCTGTTCAGCCTTCACTCAGGAGTTCAGATAAGGAGATATCCACCATCTCTATGGCCTTCAAAAGCACAGTATCCCAGATAACTGGCAGTTCAAAGGACTGCCACAGGGCACGAAGGAGACAAGAGGACAGGCCCCTGCCCGGAGCCCCAGACCAGCCCCGGCCCTGCACGTGGATGAACTTCTGAGGCTAGACTGTTAACCCTGGGCATTTCTCCTCTTCCCTGCTCTTCTCCATCCTGTCTTCTGTGTTTGTGGCGGAGGGGAAACGGCTCAGTAGAAATAAATGCAATAAAAAAACATATTTGGGGGGCTTCCCTGGGTAAACGCAGGAGACATGGGTTAGATCCCTGATCCAGGAAGATCCCACATGCCGCAGAGCAACTAAGCCTGTGTGCCACAACTATTGAGCCTGTGCTCTTGAGCTTGCGAGCTGCAACTACTGAAGTCCAAGTACTCTAGAGCCCATGCTCCACAAAAGAAGCCACCACAATGAGAAGCCCGAGCACCACAACTAGAGAGTAGCCCCTGCTGTCCACAACTAGAGAAAAGCCCACGCAGCAACCAAGACCCAGTACAGCCTATATAGATATATGAAACATTTTGTTTAAACATAATCATTTTAAAAAACTACCCTGCTTTATTGCTACAGCTGTCACAAGACACTCATCAACCACTGGGCAAGAAATAGGCCCTTGCCAAAATTATCTCATGACCCAATCGAATAAAAACAAAAACCTCTTTTCTTGGGGGAAATCAAAGCCTGGTGAAACTTTCCTGAGAATGAGACAAAGGTCAATGAGTTATAAAGGGGACAACATGTGGAGCCGTGGCACTGTCTTTTCTTGCTGGAGAAACAAGACCTGAGGATCACATCTGTATGATACACTTCACTGTGAGGCAACCACTTCAGTATTTATAAGCTTAAAACAATGCATTTGTATTCTGTCTCATGACAGCTGGCCTTCTGGGTCCCCAGTCCTAACTTGGGGATGTTCATGGGTCTCTTCGATTAGCTCCAGACTCACCTTCTTGGATCCTTGTTCCCCTTCAACTTCCTCCTCTCCACCCTGGGTCACATATCCCTCCTCCCTGAAATTATCCTGTCCTTTCTTTTTTCCCTTTGAGTTCAAAGAGCACTCCTTTTTATTTTTTAAAGATTTCCTCCTAGTCTTTGTTGAAGTCTGACTGAAGCACACTAAACTGCATATATTTAAAGAGTACAATTGTATCAGTTTTGACATACTAATACATACAACCATGAAACCCCAAACATTTCTAGCATCCCCCAAAGTTTCCTTGTATCCTTTTTTAACCCATTAATCCTATCCCAAGAAACTGCTGATCTGCTTTCTCTCTCTGTATATAGTTTGTATTTTTCCATGGAATCATAAAATATTTACATTTTTTAGGGTGGGGGCATGGCTTTCAGTATGGTTTTGAGATTCTTCAATATTGTGGGTTCAGTTCAGTTCAGTTCAGTTCAGTCACTCAATAGTGTCCGACTCTTTGTGACCCCATGAACCACAGCACGCCAGGCCTCCTTGTCCATCACCAACTCCTGGAGTTCACTCAAACTCATGTCCATCGAGTCGGTGATGCCATCTAACAACCTCATCCTCTGTCATCCCCTTCTCCTCCTGCCCCCAATCCCTCCCAGCATCAGAGTTTTTTCCAATGAGTCAACTCTTCCCATGAGGTGGCCAAAGTATTGGAGTTTCAGCTTTAGCATCAGTCCTTCCAAAGGACACCCAGGCCTGATCTTTAGGACAGACTGGTTGGATCTCCTTGCAGTCCAAGGGACTCTCAAGAGTCTTCTCCAACACCACAGTTCAAAAGCATCAATTCTTCAGCGCTCAGCTTTCTTGACAGTCCAATTTTCACATCCATACATGACCACAGGAAAAACCATAGCCTTGACTAGATGGACCTTTGTTGGGAAAGCAATGTCTCTGCTTTTGAATATGCTATCTAGGTTGGTCATAACTTTCCTTCCAAGGAGTAAGCATCTTTTAATTTTATGGCTGCAATCACCATCTGCAGTGATTTTTGAGCCCCCCAAAATAAAGTCTGCCACTGTTTCCACTGTTTCCCCATCTATTTGCCATGAAGTGATAGGACCAGATGCCATGATCTTAGTTTTCTGAATGTTGAGCTTTAAGCCAACCTTTTCACTCTTCTCTTTCACTTTCATCAAGAGGCTTTTTAGCTCCTCTTCACTTTCTGCCATAAGGGTGGTGTCATCTGCATATCTAAGGTTATTGCTATTTCTCCCGGCAATCTCGATTCCAGCTTGTGCTTCCTCCAGCCCAGCGTTTCTCATGATGTACTCTGCATAGAAATTAAATAAGCAGGGTGACAATATACAGCCTTGACGTACTCCTTTTCCTATTTGGAACCAGGCTGTTGTTCCATGTCCAGTTCTAATGGTCACTTCCTGATCTGCATATAGGTTTCTCAAGAGGCAGGTCAGATGGTCTGGTATTCCCGTCTCTTTCAGAATCTTCTAGAGTTTATTGTGATCCACACAGTCAAAGGCTTTGGCATAGTCAATAAAGCAGAAATAGATGTTTTTCTGGAACTCTCTTGCTTTTTCCATGATCCAGCGGATGTTGGCAATTTGATCTCTGGTTCCTCTGTCTTTCCTAAAACCAGTTTGAACATCTGGAAGTTCACGGTTCATGTATTGCTGAAGCCTGGCTTGGAGAATTTTGAGCATTACTTTACTAGCGTGTGAGATGAGTGCAATTGTGTGGTATTAATAGTTTTTTCTTTATTACTGAGTAGTATTCTACTATATGGATGATATACTACAGTTTGTTTATTCATTCTCTACTGGTGGATTTAGGTTGTTTCTGGGTTTTTGCTTTATAAGAAAGTTCCTATTAAAATTCATGTATAAGACTGGGTTTATGCTTTCATTTCTCCTTGGTAAATACTTAGGAATGGAATTGTTGGATTTTTCCCTGGAGGTTCAGATGGTAAAGAATCTGCCTGCAATGCAGGAGACCTAGGATTAATCCCTGGGTTGGGATGGTCCTCTGAAGGAAATGACTGTCCACTCTAGTATTCTTGCCTGTAGAATCCCATGGGCAGAGGAACCTACCAGGCTATAGTCCATGGGATCTCAAAGAGTCAGACATGAGCGACTGATATTCAACTTTTCATGCTAGATGTATGTTGAGCTTTTTAAGAAATTGCCAAACTGATTTCCAAAATGGTTGTATCTTCTCACACTGCCACTAGCAATGTATGCGAGTGTCAATTGCTCCACATTCTCACTAACATTTGGTACGGTCAATCATTTAAAATTTAGCCATCCTGTTGTGACTTTTGCTTGTTTCAGTGCACAGTAGTTTAGCTACATTTTGGCTTTATTTATTTTCTTTTCTTTTTCAGGACTTTTATTTATGTGGCTGTGTCAGGTCTTACTTGTGGCATGCAGAATCTTTAGTTGTGGCTTGCAAACTCTTAGTTGTGGCAAGTGAACTCTTAGTTTCAGCATGTGGGATCTAGTCCTGGGATCAAACCCAGGACCCCTGCACTGGGAGCGTAGAGTCTTAGCTACTGGACCACCAGGAAAGTCCCTGGCTTCATTTCTAAAAGGTGGAACATAACACTTCTGTTTACAGGAAACAAAACCAGATTATGTCTGCTGTGCCAGTGAAGTTAATAGTTTCCTTCTTACCCTCCAAAGTGTTCTAGATTAAACAATAAAAATGTTCCAGCCCAACTAGCAATGCCCCTAGGCTGTCCATCCACAGCCACAAAAGCCCATTAAGGCATTCTGATCAACAAAGATTTCTCCCTCCTCTTAAGATATTTTCAGGTTAAATTTTTTTTTTTTTTTCTTTATCACAACAGAATTACAGGAGGAAAGGAGTAGCATAATGTAGCCTAGTGCTAGGGTGAGGCGATGGCACCCCATTCCAGTACTCTTGCCTGGAAAATCCCATGGATGGAGGAGCCTGGTAGGCTGTGGTCCATGGGGTCGCGGAGAGTCGGACACGACTGAGCGACTTCCCTTTCACTTTTCACTTTCATGCATTGGAGAAGGAAATGGCAACCCACTCCAGTGTTCTTGCCTGGAGAATCCCAGGGACGGGGGATCCTGGTGGGCTGCGGACACGACTGAAGTGACTTAGCAGCAGCAGCAGCAGGGTGAGGAAGCAAGTAGAGGAGATAAAGGGGGTCAGACAAGATCCTGTTGACTTTTGGGCTGCACGCAGTCATGAGGAACATAAGTAAGATCTATTCCCTAACTTTCCCCTACAAATGCCCTTTTTTGTCTAGCTAGTTTGACTTGGATTTCTGTCATCTGCAATTAAGAGTCCCAACCAGTATACAAAGAAAGGCAGCAGCGTTTTGTCAAGTCTTGGTTGGCTCACATTTCACCTCTGAAGTATCTCTGCCTTCCCTGAGAGTTGGTTTTTGCTGACCTAGCCTGGGGAATTTAAAGCAGAAACATCGGTCACATTGATTGGGGATGACACTTCAGAGGTCAATGAACACCCAGGATCAAAGTATTCAGTGGTATCACCTCTGGATAAACGGTTTGTTTAACTGAATACTCCATGGGGTCGCTAAGAGTCGGGCACGACTGAGGGACTTCACTTTCATTTTTATGCATTGGAGAAAGAAATGGCAACCCACTCCAGTGTTCTTGCCTGGAGAATCCCAGGGACAGAGGAGCCTGGTGGGCTGCCGTCTATGGGGTCGCACAGAGTCGGACACGACTGAAGCGACTTAGCAGCAGCAGCAGCAGCAGCAGCTCCATGTTTCGCTGTAATACAGCCGACTCTTTAATTTTTAAACTGTCGTTTAGTGGCATGATGCAAAAACCCTTCTGAATTTTGAGAAGCCAGTTTCCATTTCCAACCAGCATGTTCTTCCTCCTTAATAACTAGATTTAATTCTTACAGAAAATATCCATATTTACTCAGAGCGCTAAACGTGCAAATGAGCAACGCAGTAAGTGACCTACGCGAACACAACTCTAACCGGCGGTGTCCGCCCTCTCCTAGTAGCATGGAGTTGCTAGGGTTGTATGTAAGCAGGGTAAAGGTAATACACAAGAGGAAGAAAAGAGGAGGACGAAAGAGGGTGGCGGAAGATAAAAAGTTCCCATTCAGTCCTCGAATGTTCTCAGAACACAGGCTAGGCTCCCGACCCGTAGGTGTGCCTCCCACACAGGGAGTGTCTTCGCCCTGTCCCCACGCCCCAAAGACGGACTAAATTTGGCCTGACGGCCCGGTAGCGTTTGCCGCACCCCAGCTGCAGCCCACCGAAAAGCTGTCGGGAGTCCCGCTTCGAGCGAGACTAAAAACCCTCTATGCTGTGCACCCAGCCTTTAGTCCCCGGTAGCAACCTGAGCTCGGGGGCAGCGGACCGGAGAACAGCCTTCGGGTAACCCGCCGCTGCACCGGGGGCGTCGGCCCCGCCTCTTCAGCCTCTAAGCCCCGCCTCCACGCTCCCGGGGCCCGCCCCCTTCCGCCCAGGCCCTGCTTCTGCTTTCGGGGTTCCATCACCACCTCTTCGCGCTGGGGCCAGCCCTCTCGCAGCGTAGCGCCGGCTCTCACACTCTTGGGCCTTGCATTCCACCATCTCGCGTCCTGGCACCGCCCCCGCGCCCCGCGGCCCCGCCTCCTGAACATCAGCGCCCGCCCCGCGCTCTCCGGTTTGAAGCCCTGGTGTCCGGGCTAGAGCTCCGGCCCCGCCCCCACGTGCCCTCGGAGTCCGGGGGAGGGTTGGCGCTCGCGAGGAGGCGTGGCCGTAGTGCGGGAGGAGGCGCGGGCCTGGCGGCCGGGACTTTGGCTTTGACACAGACGGCGATCGGCGGCTGTGGCTTTGGTGCTGGGCTCTGGACCCGATTCTTGCGATCCCGCGTCCAAGTCGGGGGAAGGACTTTTCGTTTGGATGAACGCAACTGCGGCAGCGCCGCCAGTCCTGGTGCAGCCGCAAGACTTGGTGCAGCCGCAGCGGCCGCATTTCACCGCCGCTGCCGCCTCCGCGAAGCCCTGCAGCTCCTGCCGGTTCTGGGAGAGCCACTCAAGAGTTTTCTCCAGCAGAAACAGCTGGGACGCGCGGCCCGGGGTGGCGTGGGAGGGATCCCGCGACCAGCCGCTGATCAGCATTTGCGCCGGCGCTGTCCCGGGCTGGGCTCAGGCTTCGGAGCCGCAGGTGGAAGGAGGACGCCCCGAAAGAGCAGCTGAGAGGTGGGGCGCTAGGAACGGCGCCGAATCTGGTAGAGGATGACAAACCCTTTCTCCGTGCCCGCACTAGTGAGGATGGAATTCCAAAGTTGCTGGTGGTGCTGAGTGTCAGGAGCAGGGGACGTGGGGATGCCCACTCCCTTTTGCCTGAGAGTTTAAATGGGAGCGACTGGAGGCGGGGAGATGGCCCCAATGCTGTAAGAGTTGAGAGGCAAGGAGGAGAGGTGTAGGCTGGTGGGGATAGGTCTCTTTCCAGAAGAAGCTGCTTATAGCGTTTTTTGACCCTAACATGATAAAAATTGAGCTTCACTAGAGGAAAATCCTCATGGGACAGCCCCCTTATGTTTGTTTTCTGAGGTTCACAGACATCAGCCCTCGACTCCTGGTTAAGAATCCCAGCTGTAGGTAGGGAGTGCTAATGCAAACTGATTAACTGATTCAATCGATTTGTGTTTATTTGTTTTCCAGGTGGCCAAGTGAAAGGTAGTTTTGGACACTCGGGGCAGGGTTATTTAATGTTTGTCTAGGTAACCATTTCATGCCCTGAATCCTGCACCTTCCCTTCTTCTGTGCCTGTGAGGTCTACTGGGCTTCCTCTCTAGCCAAAAGGCTTCCTGGACTCCTGATCCTGCCATGGGGAGCACGCTGGGCTGCCACCGCTCCATCCCCCGGGACCCCTCGGACCTGTCCCATAGTCGCAAGTTCAGCGCAGCCTGCAACTTCAGCAACATCCTGGTCAACCAGGAGAGACTTAACATCAACACCGCCACGGAGGAGGAGCTGATGACCCTACCTGGGGTGACGCGCGCGGTGGCACGGAGCATTGTGGAGTACCGCGAGTACATCGGTGGCTTCAAGAAAGTGGAGGACCTGGCATTGGTCAGTGGCGTGGGAGCCACCAAGCTGGAGCAGGTCAAGTTTGAGATCTGCGTGAGCAGCAAGGGCAGCTCGGCGCAGCACTCCCCCAGCTCCCTGCGGAGGGACTTGATGGCAGAGCAGCAGCCTCACCACCTGGCCACCGCCGCTGCCGTGCCCCTCACCCCGCGTGTCAACATCAACACAGCCACCCCGGCTCAGCTCATGAGCGTGCGGGGCCTCACGGAGAAGATGGCTGTCAGCATCGTGGACTACCGCCGTGAGCATGGGCCCTTCCGCAGCGTCGAGGACCTGGTGAGGATGGGCGGGATCAATGCCGCCTTCCTGGACAGGATAAGGCACCAGGTGTTTGCCGAGAGGTCCAGGCCTCCGTCCACCCACACCAACGGCGGTCTGACCTTCACCGCCAAGCCTCACCCCAGCCCCACCTCGCTAAGCTTGCAGAGTGAAGACCTAGACCTGCCGCCTGGGGGGCCCACGCAGATCATCTCCACGAGGCCTTCGGTGGAGGCCTTTGGAGGCACGAGGGACGGGCGGCCTGTGCTGAGGCTGGCCACCTGGAACTTGCAGGGCTGTTCAGTGGAGAAGGCCAACAATCCCGGGGTGCGAGAGGTGGTGTGCATGACCCTCCTGGAAAACAGGTGAGGATAAGAACCAGCAAGGGCTTTGGGTATGAAGGCAGCTCTTGCATGGCCTCATCTGTGCATGCAAATGAGTGGATTTGGGGGCGGGTATGGAGAGGGGCAAGATTTTTAAATCAGTGGGCTTGAGGCCACAGCCAATTTGGTGCAGTATTCTGAGTGGCTGAGCTCTCCTGCTCCAGAATTTTCTAAATAGAGCCATCTGGACTTGAGGTCTGTATCTTGAACATGGTATATATGAGATTAATTCTTAAATTTGGGGTCAGTGGAGACTGTATTAGTGTTACTGCTTTGTAAAATGTTTGACTCTCAAGACTTCATGGGGTTTACACCAGATGAGGCACTCAGAGCCTGGGAACTGTCGCCCTTCTGCATGGGTGAAAGAGCTAGTCAGAGGTTTTTTTTCTTAGGAGGCAAAGTCACATTTGTTCTACCAAATATGCTTATTTGTGACCAGAAAAATCTTTGCAAAGACCAGGTGTTTGCAAACATACACGCTATGTAAATATATTTACCAAAACGCTACAAATGAATCACCCTTCATTCTTTTTCCTTATTTAGCCTGAAGGTGGTTTTTAGGCCCACGGTTACAGCCCCAAATATATGTAAACCTCCCCTGTCCGAGGGCCAGAAAAGGCCAAGCTGATTGTATGCTGAACACTGGCCAGATTTCCACATTTGAACCATAGAAGAAGAGAGTTGTATGATGCCCTCTTATCACTGAGTGTTTACCTTATTCACAACGCTACTCTTGTGGGAACTTCCGTTGACACTCCCTAAAACAAAACAATATTATTGTAGCAGTAACTCCCGCTGTTAGTGAAATAGTGCATTATATAACACAACCAACTTTGGGAAGGAAAGAAATATTTCTAATAGTCCCTTCCAGAGCAAAACCCAAACTCATGTCCATACGGATCCTGCTCTGAAAGGAATTGGCCCTGCCACCACTCCGCACCCGCCCCCCCTATGCCCCAGATGTGTATAAA
>SJYT01056515.1:18188-45923 GCA_006410635.1 Cephalophus harveyi
ACCCCGCCCACTTCTGCCTTGAGATGCAGTTTGCTTGGGACCACGTGCTGTTTTTTTTGCATTGGGTTGTTGGTGACATGAAGTGAGTTCTCAGCGGGAAATCACAGTGCATTGTGGCAGAGCATCAGGAAAAATGAGTGAGGAGAAAACCGGGTCAAAGCATTTCCTTGGCACTGTCCCACTGGCGTGCTCCGTCACTGAGTGTTAGGAACTTGCACCATTCAGGGAACGGGACCTGAGGAACCTGAATGCACTTCCTGCAACTCCACATCCTCTATTTTGCATCACAACTCACTCCTTTCGCAAAATCATGTAGTACACAGGGGAGAACAGGACTCAACCCAGGAGATACCTGTGCGGAATGCCTGGACAATTGTTCTTTTCATCCACGGCTGCATGGCTGTACGTCTGGGCAAGGAGAAGGGAGGCAGAGGGCTGACTGTTTAATTCCTATTATGAGTCTTCTTAAGGCTTAATTTGGGGATGGAGGAGGATGAATCAGGAGCTGAAGTTGCCCCCATGGGGATGACCGACTGGGTAGCCCTTGCCCACTTACCATGACAGATTCAAGTGTGGTCTCTGGAAACCAGCATCAGCAACTGCCACAGGAACCTTGGGTTTTCCGCAACCTCTGGGTGGTTCTAATACGCAATAAAGTTTGCACCCTGTTGTACTGTGTGTTGGCAGTCAAATGTCCCGTGGGCTGCTCTGTGAACATTTTCCCTGAAGTGTCTTTTCTGACAAGTCCGGTGAGTCCAGGCAGCGCTTTCTAGGTATATTTTCTTTGATGGTTCCAATCATCCTTGTAGTTATTCAACCATGCGATGGTCTTTTTGGACAGAGCTTGAAGGGCTTACTTAGGTTCTAGAACAGATGAATGTGAAGGGTGGAAAATGGGAGAGTGAGCAGGAAACAGCCGACTTCAGAGTGGGCGCCGGTCTGCGGTGTGGACCGGGGCAACCAGGAGCACCAAGAAAGAGCGGTAACTTGCCCAGTGAGGGATTTGTCCTGGTGTCTCCTCTTTAGATTTCCTAGGGGGTGATGCTTTGTTGAAGACAGTTGACTATTGTCCTCCTCAAGTAAGAGTTCAGGAAGAGCTTACCCAGAAGGGTGTAGAAGGGAGCATCTGGCAGCCACTTTAAATGTGACCCGTGTCGCCGTCATGTTTCTTGCTCTTGGCCACATCTGTTGTCCTGTGGGTTGGTGTTTCTTTTTGCTTGTTCATAATGTGTTCAGTGTTCTGGGCACTCTAAGCACCTTGTTAGTGTTTGGTAAACCTGAAGTAACTGGCTTAGGGCCTGACTCCCTGCAGAACTGGAATGGATCCATTGGTTTAGGGCCCTGAAAGGTGCCTGGTTGTGACAGAGTGGATCACATGTCCTCAAAACAGCAGTGTACATTCTCCAGAAACTGTGTCCATCCTGATTCACAAAATTATCTCACATTCCAATTGATCCTTTTATTAGCAAGGGGAAAGAAATTTAATTTGAGCAAGAATGGAGGCAGGTAATTATGGGGGTGCTCTTTTTATATATATATATACACACACACACACATGGGCTTCCCTGGTGGCTCAGAGGTTAAAGCATCTGCCTGCAATGTGGGAGACCTGGGTTTGATCCCTGGGTCGGGAAGATCCCCTGGAGAAGGAAATGGCAACCCACTCCAGTATTCTTGCCTGGAGAATCCCAAGGACGGAGGACCCTGATGGGCTACAGTTCACGGGGTTGCAAAGAGTTGGACACGACTGAGCGACTTCACTTCACTTTTATATACACACATATACATACATATACATATATATAATATATATATACACACACATATACATATATATAATATATATATTATAGTAGTTACGTGACTTTTGAATGTGCCTTTGTATTTTCACAGCTTTCTCAGTAACTCTGGGAAGTAGGTAATGCATGCTTTTATTATTGAGTCTCCATCTTTGAGTAAGGAAACTAAAACCAAAGAAGTTAAGTGACTTGCCTCTATCCCACAGCTCATTAGTATGTCACCTGGGACTAGCACCCAGAACCTTCTGACTTTAGACTGTGCTCTTTGCAAGTGTGCTGTTTTATAAGCACCTTACCTTTATTCTGCCTCTTGTTCAGACATTCCGCACTCTGCCTAACCAGGGGCATTTGCCAAATTGTGTATGAGTCTTACTTTCATACATTAAATTCATTGTAAAGAAAAAAAGAAAGCCCTCAGCTCCACCTCTTTATGTGTTAAATTGGTGAAATTCCTTAACTTCTCGAAGTCTCAGTTTTTCCATATGATAAATGTAGCTAATGTAAAACACACACATACACACAGAGGAACACAAACCCTTAGGCACTTTTTTTGCAAAGGGAATGGCTGGCTCTTGTTTTCCTCTCTGTGGGCTTGTGTGTGTTTTCTTAGACTAAAGCGTGCCTGGCTGAGACTCTTAACAGGATAGAGTCTTTTCTGGCCCGGGGATGCTGCTGCCTTAGTGGACAAGTGTGTATGAGCTAAAAGAAATCATGTTTTGCACAGGCAGCCTGAGATAGGGCAGAAAGCTCAATAATCTCGATTACCAGGAACCTTCAAGGATGTCATGCTGTGGCACACAACTGACAGGTTTCATCAGATTCCTTTGCCGAGTGTCAGTCTTAGGCAATGTTTTTCCTTGTTTTCAGGATTTATGGAGCAAGTCTAAAAGAGGAGTGCTTCTGCTAAATACTCTTGCAAAATTTAATAGTAGCCCACATATGGAATGAAGATTGTTTATTTTTTTCTCTTCCAGTTTTATTGCGATATAGTTGACATATAGCACTGTAGAAGTTTAAAGTATACAGCATAATGATTTGACTTACAGATGTTATGCAATGATGACCACAATAAGTTTAGTGAAAATCCATCATCTCATAGAGGTACAAAATCAAAGAAATAGAAAAAAAAAAACATTTTTTCCTTGTGATGAGAGCTCTTGGGATTTACTCTCCTAACAACTTTCACGGATTACATGCAGAAGTGCTAATTTTGTTCATCATGTTATACATTGTCTCACTAGTACTTTTTCACCTTTTAACTGTAAATTTGTACTTTTGACTACACTACCTTCTTCCAACTTCCCCTGCCTCTATGCCTCACCTCTTGTAACCACAAATCTGATCTCTTTTCCTAGGAGCTTGTTTTTTGCAGTGAACTTGACCTATAGCACTAAGTTAGTTCCTGATGTACCACATAATGATTCAATATTTCTATACATTTCAAAATGGTCACCATGATAAGTCTAGTTATGATTTGTTTCTACCTGTTAATCTCCCTCACTTATTTCTCTTCTGCCCCCCTTCCCCTCTGGCAACTGTTTGTTCTCTGTATCTATGACTCTATTTAGCTATGTTTGTTAATTTGCTTTGTTTTCTAAATTCCACATATAGTAGTAATAGTTTAGTCGCTAAGTCGTGTCCTACTCTTGTTCTGCCTCTTGTTCAGACATTCCACACTCTGCCTAACCAGGGGCATTTGCCAAATTGTGTACGAGTCCTATTTTCATACATTAAATTCATTGTAAAGAAAAAAAGAAAGCCCTCAGCTCCACCTCTGCCTAGCCTGCCAGGCTCCTCTGTCCTTGGGATTCTCCAGGCAAGAATACTGGAGTGGGTTGCCATTCCTTCTCCAGGGAAATTCCACATATAGTATTTGTCTTTTTCTGTCTGACTTACTTCACTTAGCATAATATCCTCCAAGTCCATCCATGTTGTTGCAGATGGCAAAATTTCATTCTTTTCATGGTTGAGTAATGTTCCATTATGTGTGTGTGTGTGTCTGTATGTATATACAACATCTTTATTCTTTCGTTTATCAGTGGGAACTTAGGTTGCTTCCATATCTTGGTGATTGTAAACATTGCTCCAATGAACATACAGGTACATATATCTCTTTCTTTGCATCTGTACCCTGCAGTGGAATTGCTGGATCACATAGTAGTTCTAGTTTTAGTTTTTTTGAGGAACTTCTATGCTGTTTTTCACAGTGGCTACGCCAATTTACATTCCCACCAACAGTGTGCAAGTGTTCCTTTTTCTTCACATCCTTGTCAACATTTGTTATTTGTGATCTTTTTGATGATAGCCCTTCTGACAGGTGTAAGGAAATATCTCATTGTGATTTTAACTTGCATCTCCTGATAATTAGTGATTTTGAGAAGGTTGTTTGAATTTTACTTTTTGTTTTTTTTGCTGAGGAATTGTTCAATTTTGAACAGTCCATTTGGTTGCTGAAAGCACAAGCACTGTAGGAGCTGACAGATAATCTCCAGAAGAAATAAGTTTAGCATCCCACTTGCACATTTTCCCATGGTCTCCATCAGAAGGGAATATGAGTGTCAAAGTCTTGAGCCTTTTAATGGTCTGAATCTGTTTCCTTGCCTCATATTTGTTTGTGGTATCAAAGCACAAGGTGACTTAGTGCATGACAGCTCACACTCCTTGTGGAAAAAGGGATTTTAGTTTGTCAGACTCAATAGGCTCAGTATAAACACTGCCCATCTTGTTGTTTGATTCATTCATGGAAAAACACGTATTGAATGGCTGCTATGTATATATATATGCTAAAATTGGGAGTCAGACTGGCCCTGTTTTTAAACCAAGTTTAGCAAATGTAAACCAGCTTTTATGGCTCAGCCTCAAAACATTTGGAAAAATCCACACATTTTATCAAAAGTCACTGAGTAGGACTGATACCGGGTTGAATTTTTAATAAGTAATGGGCTCATCTTGAGGGACTGAAAGTTGGTGGATGCAGCCAGACATACCATCTGGGGGCAAAGTGCCCAGCAGTTGCCTTAAAGTAGAAATTATGAAATCTATTTTGACAGCTGTGGAAACGGAGGCTCAGAGAGATTAAATAGCATCCATGTGGCCTTCAGAAACGAAGATGTTGGAATCAGGTTTTGAAGGCAGGCTTGTTTGATTTCAGAGCAGGGAACGGAGGTATCTCTTCCCAAATCCCATGGCCTTGACTGACCCTCGCCCACCTGCCCTTTCCTCCCTCTCCTGGGCCTCAGGCTGGCCAGGCACCCGAGCTTCACCTAGACTCTCAGGCTGCTGGAGACCTCTGCTCGCTTCCTGTTTTTGTTCCTCGGAAGGACAGGGCTTTGGGCCAGAGGTGGAGCACTCCAGAGGGTGCCAGGTCCCCCGCCCCCGCCCAGCTTGCACCGGGACCCTCCAGTGTGAGTCTGTGACCTGGGCTCCCCTCCAAGGCCGAGTTCCGGTTTGCTGAGCCAGGGAGCTCTGGGTTTCCAGAGAGAAAGGTGGTCGGTAGTAAGACTGCTGAGGATTAATGAGAAGAGGCTGTGAATGAAGGGAAGGCCTGGGGTGGGCAGACACAGGGCTTATTTCACCAAAGGGACAGCTCTTTCTTTTGTCATTCCAGAAAGCTGGGCCCATTGGGATCTGATTTGTAGTGGGGGAGGGGGCGTGTGTTGAAACTATTGATTCTTCTAGAAGATATTCATTCCTTTATTATTTATTCATTCAACAGAAATTTTTTGAGCTCTCACTAAGTACCAAGCTCTGGTAATAAAGTGTAGGATAAGACAAAGCCAGTGCTCTTATAGAGTTTCCATTTTAGGCAGGAAGACAGACAAGTCAGTACACAGATAAAGGCCTACAGAGAGTGGTGAAAGCTGAGGGTGATGGAGGCTTGCTGAGTAGATGGGGGTCAAGGAAGCCTCATCTGAGGAGCTAAGGAGCCAGGCATGGAAGAAGTTGGAGGAAAGAGTGCTTCACTAGAGGAAAGAGCAGGTGCAAAGGCCCTGAGAGAGCTTGCTTCAGACAGAAAGCTGGAGTTCCGCGAGTGAAGGTGGCTACGGTTGCAGAGGGAGGCAGGGCCAGGTGGGTGGAGCCGCAGAGGATTAGAAGCGGAAGTTGATGAATTAGCTGTTATCAGATTGTTCTGTCTGCTGGGGGGTCTCTTGGAGTGTGTCCTAGGAGCTGACTAAATGAGGCTATTAGAATACAGGCTGAAAAGGATGGTAACAGGGGAGCAGAAGTGGGTGGTGATAAGATCTTTTAGAGACAAAAACTGAAAAGACTTGCCTGTGTTTGGGATATTGTGGAGATTAACTGGGTAGCTTGCTAGAAGACAGGCTCAGAGGCATTTAAGAAATCTAGAGGCTGACTCACATGCCTCTGTGTTATGTCGGCATGATGCAGCTTGGTGACCTTACCCCTCCGTCTGCTGTTGCCTCATTGTGAACAAGTGTGGGATCTTGGTCCACAGTGGATGGAGAAAGAGGCCATGAGGTCCTTTGTGTAGACCAGGTGTTGGACTGCACCCCATGGGCCGAGAAAGAGCCTGGGGACAGTGTCAGAGATATCAGTGAATTATTGGACAAGGATCTTACACAAAGGGTCCTGGAGCAACACCCCACCTTGTGTGGCAGACTGCAGGGCAAGACATGAGAGCAGTGTTTGGTACTTAGGGGAGAAGGAGGCTACCATTATAGGGAAGAATTGGGGTCAGGTGGGCTCATCGGTTACCAGGGATGAGTTAAGTCCCATAATGAAGAGGATTGGGTAGACATGTGAGCGGAACAGATCGGTCGAGCTGGGATATACAGAGCGAAAGAACAGCTGTATTAAATGGCCTAACCATATATTTGTGCTGTGCTGTGCTTGGTCGTGTCCAAGTCTTTGCAACCCCATGGACTATAGCCCGTGAGGCTCCTCTGTGCATGGAATTTTCCAGGCAAGAATACTGGAGTGGGTTGCTATTTCCTCCTCCCAGAGGATCTTCTTGAACCAGGGATTGAACCCATATCTCTCATGTCTCCTGCATTGGCAGGCAGATTCTTTACCATTGTACAACCTGGGAAACCCCAAAAGACATTTACAGAAGTTAAATTCAACGTGGATTGAATTTAAGTGCACTTACTTAGTGAGGTCAGAGGTACAGGGTGACGTCAGGGAGCTCACAGTCTCACAAGGAGAGACACTCCCAGATGCTTACCGGGCCCATGTCTGTTTTGAAGAAAGAGGTCAAGGTTAAGCCCAGGGGTCTGGTACCTGTCTGCCTGGCTCTGGAGGCGGATGGAGAGCTCAGCATAGGGAAAGGATGTGGGGACAGGATCAAGGTGGTTGGAAAGGAATTAGTCTGGAGGGGAGGCCAGGGTCTGAGCAGCAGGAATGGTGGCCATCAGGGCAAAGGTGAATATCAGCAGCTCCCCACGCAGCCATCAGGTGAGGAGTAGAAGTCAGTCAGTTGTTGACTTGCATAGGCTCAAGGTGTGAATCATTCAGACGAGGAGCTCCATGGTAGAGAATAGCATTGCAGTATGTGTTATTTTTATTTCACAATTACCCAATCTTACAAAAGATTTTATCCCAGAGTTCGAAACAATCTCTGCCAATAACAAAATCATGCATTTCACTGATATTTGCTGTGTTCTTCATGGACACCCTGGTCTTTCTGTTGTCATGTACTGCTGAGTGGAAATTCCACACCTGTGACTCTTTTCAAAACAACCAGGATATTATGCAGAAATGCCCTGTTCTGCTTGCAGGCTTGTAGTTCTCAGCAGAGATTTAGGAACCTAGAAACGTGCCTATCCTATTCCTGATGACAGTACACAGGCCTCATCTGGACAGCAGTTCTTATTGTAATGTTTTGATTGACAGCTGCCAAACAACTGTACTCCAGCGGATAGGAACCCTGAGGAGATGTGCTCAGAGTAAGCAGTTGTTTATCAAGAAGTCCTGACTCCTAAACTATTGGGGAAAAGAAACCCTGAGTTTTCTTTACTGAGTACAGCTCTCTACCCCTGTTGCTTTGTTGTTTGTTTCCAACAAACCCTTGTTTCTAGAGAGTTCTATTTTGATTCAGCCATTACCTGATTAAGCTGTTAAGCTGGGCCTTCAATTACTTTATCTAGAGGCTGCGGTAAACTCCTGAAATTTGATGCTGAAGCCACAAGAATGTTGTTACGTGGCCACATTGAAGGTTGTGTGTGTTTGGGGTGTGGTACATGCAGAGTACATCATGAGAAACACTGGATTGGAGGAAGCACAAGCTGGAATCAAGATTGCCAGGAGAAATATCAATAACCTCAGATATGCAGATGACACCACCCTTATGGCAGAAAGTGAAGAGGAACTCAAAAGCCTCTTGATGAAAGTGAAAGAGGAGAGTGAAAAAGTTGGCTTAAAGCTCAACATTCAGAAAACGAAGATCATGGCATCCGGGCCCATCACTTCATGGGAAATAGATGGGGAAACAGTGGAAACAGTGTCAGACTTTATTTTTGGGGGCTCCATAATCACTGCAGATGGTGACTGCAGCCATGAAATTAAAAGACGCTTACTCCTTGGAAGAAAAGTTATGACCAACCTAGATAGTATATTCAAAAGCAGAGACATTACTTTGCCGACTAAGGTCCGTCTAGTCAAGGCTATGGTTTTTCCTGTGGTCATGTATGGATGTGAGAGTTGGACTGTGAAGAAAGCTGAGTGCCAAAGAATTGATGCTTTTGAACTGTGGTGTTGGAGAAGACTCTTGAGAGTCCCTTGGACTACAAGGAGATCCAACCAGTCCATTCTGAAGGAGATCAGCCCTGGGATTTCTTGGGAAGGAATGATGCTAAAGCTGAAACTCCAGTACTTTGGCCACCTCATGCGAAGAGTTGACTCATTGGAAAAGACTCTGATGCTGGGAGGGATTGAGGGCAGGAGGAGAAGGGGACAACCGAGGATGAGATGGCTGGATGGCATCACTGACTCGATGGACGTGAGTTTGAGTGAACTCCGGGAATTGGTGATGGACAGGGAGGCCTGGCGTGCTGCGATTCATGGGGTCGAAAAGAGTCAGACATGACTGAGCGACTGAACTGAACTTTATTGTGTTGCAGGGATCTGAATCCTATTTGCTCACCTAAAAGCTAGAGAATGAAATCAGTACTTGGTCTTTCTCAACTAATGCTGAAATCGTGGTGTCTTTTAAAGTGGGAGATGTTAGATAAAATTGCTGTTTTAAAAAATACTGATCCAATTATCTATTACAAAAAAAATTCTCTAGAATGTTTTTTTATTAAGCAAATTGAGTCTGACTTAAATATTTTTGCATTCTCTCTTTTCTTAAATGAGGAAAAAGTAAAAGTTTTAGTGGCCTCTCAGTATCAGTGATTGGGCTTCCCAGATGGCTCAGTGGTAAAAAAAAAAAAAAAATTCACCTGCAGGAGATCTAGGAGACTCAGGTTCGATCCCTGAGCTGGGAGGATCCCTTGGAGGAGGAAATGGCAACCCACTCCGGTACTCTTGCCTGGAAAATCCCACGGACGGCGGAGCGTGGTGGACTCCAGACCACAGGGTCGTGGAGAGTCAGAAACGACTGCCAGTAGATTTGGGGCTTCGTCTCTCTGTGTTTGGTGGGCGACCTCTGCAGCTGCAGTTCATTGTGTCATTTTACTGGTGAGTTCTTTGCAAAGTTGCAAAGTCGTTTTTAACTTGACTCATTTTAAGTGTCAAAATACTGCACGTCCCTCCCGCCACATAATGGTGATTGTGTTCAGTGTCCACAGCTGTGGTAGCAGTAGTTGTACTAAGAACAGAAACAATGATAGTTAACACTGATAGTTGCTGTGGCTGATGTCCAGGGCTAAGTAGCTTTCCTTTGGGTATCATCATCAGTCCTCCTACACAGGCAGAAGTGACGGCTCAGGGAGGTTGAGTAATTTTCCCCAGGGTCACACAACTTTTAGGTGATGGAGCTTGGATTATAACCTAAGCAATTAGATTCCAAGGTGTGATGATAAAGTACTTAGTTCACTAATGCTTTTCCACAACTTTGTGTTTTTTTCATCACCTCAGCCTTTTTACTCGACTAAGTGCTCTCTAACCAACTTGGTTCGAGTTTCATAGTCGTGATCTTTCGTTAAGTATGCTGATGACGTTATCATCGTGTGTGTATATCCAGTATTCCTTTGTTCAAAGTGGAGCAAGGATATTTGCAAAGCAATCTGAGTGTGGAATACTATATTTTTACTACTTTTCAGTCTTTTACAATCATCTTGCCCACACCGGTTTTTACAACAGTTTCTTCAAACAATTTGCCTTCACAGACGCTTTCCAAACATTCATCTCCTTTTCTTAGAAGCAACTTCTCTTTCTGCTCAGACTCCTGTTTCAATAGCCGATATCACGGTTAGGAGACCACAGCAATATGCACAATGGGCATGAACAAGTATGGGGACAGACCCAGCTGAGCCTGGGTGAGCATGTGAGAAAGGGGAATTCATCAACTGGGAGAACTCAGTGTGGCATGAGTGCCCAGCTCTCAGCATGTTTGATGAAGGGAATGAGGACAGTCTGCTGAGCGGGTGCCTTGGGTAGAGGCTGGTTAGGAGAATCTCTTTTGTGTTTTTAAGGACACAAGTACCTGGCCCAAGTTACATTACTTCTGTAGTCTAGAGACTGTATTTGCTGTGGATATATTGGCCATCCCAACATATTACAGACCCCTGGCAGTAACTGAGAGTTGTTACTGATAGACTATTATTTTTTCTAGATTGACTCAAAAATATAAGGCCAAGAGTTCATTGGTCCAGTTTCTTTCCCCAAATCTTTTGCAACTTTCAGAAATATGAGGTGAAGGAGTAATTAGCTTTAAAAAATTTTTTTGACTTAAGACCTGGACTAGTCAGCATTTTCTTCAGTGTGGTAGAGAGCCTGCTTATGAAACTCACTAATGTGAGCTAGGAGGGATTTAATAAGCAGGTAGACTGGAGTCAGTGGTGTATAAAACATCTTCCCGAGTTTGTAACTCTGCACCATCTTTTTAAACTGTTCTAGATTTTATGTTCAAGTTCGATTTTTAAATGCATGTTCATACATGTGAAACTGTGTCAGACACCATGGTGTCACAGTACTCACATGCTGGGCTCTGTTAAATGCCAGGCAGAGCTGTTTGGAGTGGATTTGTAATCTTAAATTGTGTTAGATTTGTTGCTTCCAATATTAACAGTAAAAGTGCAAGTAATATTTGGATATTGTCAGTTTCAACTTAAATATTGTTGGAGTTCCAACTTGGAAATACAAGTTGCTTCTGTCTGTTCAACTTTTCAATAATTAAAGAGCATCTGAAACTCTAAGACGGTTGTTCAAAATGTTACTATTTTACATATGTTAGTGTATATGCTTCCATGCTACTTTCCATTCATCTCACCCTCTCTTTCCTCTTCCTGGCCCTTGTCCAAAAGTCTGTTCTCTATGTCTGCATCTCCATTGCTGCCGTGAGAATAGGTTCATCAGACTCTGGAGACTCAAACTGGGGTTCTGTAACAACTTAGAGGAGTGGGGAAAAGGTAGGAAGTGGGAGGGAGATTCAAGAGGGAGGAGACATAATACACACCTCTGGCTAATTCATGTTGATGTATGACAGAAATCAAACCAATATTGTAAAGCAATCATCAATCAATTAAAAAATATAATTAAAATGTTACTATTTGCAACCATTTATCTAATCTATGAAAATCAGGAATTTCTTGATCTATCAAAGCAAGATATAAAAATAAACTAGGTAGTGAGTGAAAGATAAGAATGTGTGATCACCATAACCCCTGATTCCACATACAGTATCTGTGTATCAAAGCAACTGTGGCATTTTTCTTGACTGATTATATTGGTAAAGGCTATATACTTAAATGTACTCAGTTCTTCTGAATCATGAAAGTCCCTTCCAACCCTGAAGTTTTTTGTACAGAGAGGGAAAATGGTCACTATTTCTACCAAATGGCCTCCAATTCAGAGAAGTAAAAGCAGTTGTTTTTGTAGGTAAGATTGTATTAGTTTGCTAGGGCAGTCATATCAAAGGAGCTCAGTTTGGGCAGCTTAAACAAAAGAAATTTATTTTCTCACAGTTCTGGAGCCTGGAAGTCCAAGATCAAGGTGTCAATAGGGTTGGTTTCTCCTTGGCTTGTAGATAGCTGTCATCTCCCTGAGTCTTCCCTGGGTACCTGCCTGTGTTCAAATTTCCTCTTTTTTCCCCCTAATATTTATTTATTTGGCTGCCTCAGGTTTTAGTTGCGGCACGCGGGATCTTTGATTCTCATTGTGGCATGCGGGGGCTTGAGTTGTGGCATGTGGGATCTAGTTCCCTGACCAGGGATCAAACTCAGGGCCCCTGCATTAGGAGCACAGAGTCTTAGCCACTGGACCACCAAGTACGTCCCCAAATTTCCTCTTCTTAAGAGGACATCAGTCTTATTGGATTGGGGCTACTCTAATGGCATCCAAATGCAGTCACATGCTAGAGTACTGGGGATTAGGACTCTAACATATGACTTTTGAAGGACCTGATTCAGCCTGTAACAAGAGCAGGGTAAGAAAAATTGCTCAGGATCTTCCTCTTTGGCTACTTGTGAGGAACCTGTTCCTCCTGGTTTTTCCTGGGGCAATGATGATTTCAAGTACTTGTTTAACAAAGAGTTTAAAGCTGGAGAAGGCTGCCTTGGATTTACTGGAGTGACAGTCAACCAGACAAGAGAAATGGCTTTCTGGCTGGGCAATAGCAGGTATGCACCAGCAGTTAGGGACTAGGATTTGTTTCCTTTGAACTTCTCTCCTTCCAACTTGCCAGTCCTCGGTTTTTTCCTGAAACGCGAGCAGTGACCGAACCTTCTACCTACCCCCACCAAGGCCGCTGCTCCAGTTTGCCAAATTCTCTGCTTGCCCTTGGCTACAAGTAATGGTGACACATGAGTTGGTCTGCCCTTCAGAATTTTAGTGCCCTTTAGCATTGCTGTGGAGAGGCGTGATTCAGAGGGACCTCTGAAGCCCACTCACCTTCAGCTGCCCCTGATTTACTGTTAAGCATCCCAGTCACGGGCTCCCCTGTTGTTTCCCCTCCCGTTACAGTCATTCTGTTGCATTGCCTGCATGATGCCTGTGCACTCCCAGACTGTACATACAACCTAGTTTCAGCACAATAACACTTGGGAATTTGTGGAAAGGAGAAATGACCCCTGGCATCTACTATTTACTTTACCCCATGTGCTGTTGCTCAGCCTTTTATATTCATTAACTAATTTAATCTTTGCACCATCCCAATGAGGTTGGCAAAGTATTCCCACCTTACACATTAAGAAACTCAAATAATTTAAGTAAACTTGCCTGAGCCACATAGTTGGTGGGTGTAGAGCAGAAGTTCAAAGCTGGGCAGAATTACTCAGAGCCCACACTCGTTTGCATTCAGATGCAGAGAATCCATAAACGTAGAGATGGCACCAGGGGGTTAAGGAAGGGGCCATTTCTTTGCTAAACATTTTGTGTCTAGAAAGTGTGAGAGACAAGTTTCAAAGGGGGTACTTTCTGGAATGGGGCCCAGCTGGCGCTTGAGGAAGTCATCCAATTCCATCATCCAGTGAGGTCAGGCTTTGGGGACACAAGATTTTTTAAAAATTGAGATATAATTTTCATACAATGCAATTCACCCTTTTAAAATGTACAGTTTGGTTTTTAGTATATTCACAAAGTTATGTAGCCCTCAGCACTGTTTCTGAACATTTGTTTCACCCACAAGGAAACTCCATCCCAGTAGTCACACCCCTCCTCCCAGCCCAAGGCAACCACTGATCTACTTTCTGTCTTTGTGGATTTTCCTGTCCTGTTCATTTTATGTAAATGGAATTATATAATATATGGCCTTCTGTATCTGGATTTTTTTTTTCTTACTTAGATTCATCCATGTTGTAGCATGTGTATTTCTTTTTTATGGCTGAATAATATTCCATTATAGGGATGTACCTCATTCATGCCTGCAATGTAGGAAACCTGGGTTCAGTCCCTGGATTGGGAAGATCCCCTGGAGAAGGAATGGCAACCCACTCCAGTATTCTTGCCTGGAGAATTGCATAGACAGAGGAGCCTGGCAGGCTGCAGTCCATGGGGTCGAAAAGAGTCAGACATGACTGAGTGACTAATACTTTCATTTTCTTTATTCAGTCATCAGCTGATGGACATTTAGATTGTTTTTACTTTTTCGCTATTATAAATAACGCTGCTTTGAATCCTTGTGGACAGGTTTATGTATGACATATGTTTTTATTTCTTTTGGGTATATACCTAAGAGTGGAGTTTCTGAGTCACATGGTAATTCAATGTTTAACACTTTGAGGAACTGCTAGACCATTTTCCAGAATGGCTGAACCATTTTACATTCCCACCAGCAATATCTGAAGGCTCCTCTTTTCAACACATCCTCCCCAACACTTGTTCAGTTCAATTCAGTTCAGTCGCTCAGTCGTTACAACCACATTAATTGACATGAAGTGGTATCTCATTAAGGGTTTTAGCTGCATTTCTCTAATGACTTGTGATTTTTGGCATCTTCTCATGTGTTCATCAGCCATTTATATACCTTCTTTGGAGAACTGTCTGTTTAGAGCTGGGTCACCTTTTCTCAACACCTGTGTCCAAGCTGATAAAATATAAAATACCTTGGTGCTGACTCCCTTTTCACTCCATTATTTCCCCTCTTCCTTGCTTCTGAGACACAGGATCATTATACCAGAGCCTAACCTGGAATAATTATTTTGTAACAGAAAAACTGCCTGTCGTCCTACAGAAACAATCCCCCTATTGAAGAAGGAACCTGGAGAATTCCATTTGGTGTGCTTCATTACATATTCTACCTGGAGCAGTCTGGCTCCACTGCAGTTGTAACACTGTCCTTGAGAAGTACTTGGTGTCCTTTGATTTTCACATTCAAGTTATGTCTTTTGGATGGAACTTTAGTGCTTTTTTAACTTTTTCCCAAAGTCAGAAGTAATGTATGCCAAGAATTGCTGTGAAGGGTGATTTGGATATGCGTACGTGTGTACCTGAATACTCAGTTGTGTCTGACTCTCTTCAACCCCATGGGCTGTAGCCCGCCAGGCTCCTCTGTCCCTGGCATTTTCCAGGCAAGAATACTGGAATGGGTTGTTGTTTCCTACTCCAGGGATCTTCCCCACCCAGGAATCAAACCCGCCTCTCCTGCATTGGCAGGCAGATTCTTTACCACTGAGTCACCTGGGGAGCCAATTTGGAGATTGTTGCTGTTCAGTCCCTCCGTTCTGCCCAACTTTTTGCAACCCGTGGACTACAGCATGCCAGGCTTCCCTGTCCTTTACTGTCTCCTAGAGTTTTCTTAGATTCATGTAAGTTTTTCTTCTAAGAAGCAAGTGTCTTTTAATTTCATGGCAGCAGTCACCATGTGCAGTGATTTTGGAGCCCAAGAAAATGAAGTCTGTCTCTGTTCCCATTGTTTCCCCATCTGTTTGCCATGAGGGCTTCTCAGGTGGTGCTAGTGGTAAAGAATCCACCTGCCAAAACAGAAGACATGGGTTTGATCCTTGGGTTGGGAAGATCCCCTGGAGAAGGAAAAGGCAACCCGCCCCAGTTTTCTTGCCTGGAAAATCTCATGGACAGAGGTGCCTGGTGGGCTACAGTCCATGGGATCACAAAGAGTCAGACACAACTAAAGTGACTTAGCACACACATTTGCCATGAAGTGATAGGAGCAGATGCCATGATCTTAGCTCTTCGAATGTTGAGTTTGAAGCCAGCTTTTTCACTCTCCTCTTTCACCTTCATCAAGAGGCTCTTTAGTTCCTCTTCACTTTCTGCCATAAGGGTGGTGTCATCTGCATATCTGAGGTTATTGATATTTCTCCCAGCAATCTTGATTCCAGCTTGAGCTTCATCCAGCCTGGCATTTTTCATGATGTACTCTGCATATAAGTTGGATAAGCAGAGTGACAGTATACAGTCTTGGTGTTCTCCTTTCCCAATTTGGAACCAATCTGTTGTTCTATGTCCGGTTCTGACTGTTGCTCCTTGACCTGCATACAGATTTCTCAAGAAGCAGGTCAGGTGATCTGATATTCCCATCTCTTGAAGAATTTTCCACAGTGTGTTGTGATTTACACAGTCAAAGGCTTTAGCATAGTCAATGAAGCTGAAGTAGATGGTTTTCTGGAATTCCCTTGCTTTTTCTGCGATCCCACAGATGTTAGCAGTTTGATCTCTGGTTCCTCTGCCTTTTCTAAATCCAGCTTGTTCATCTGAAAGTTCTTAGGTCGCATACTATTGAAGCCTAGTTCATGACAATATCTGCAAATTCCAGAATGCTGGGCCAGGAAAGAACCTTGGAGGAGCACCTCCCACAGGACTGAGTCCCCCCAGACAAATGAAATGAAATGTATAATGTTTATTTCCTTATTCTTTTGAACCAAGTTATAGAGTGTTGAGTCATTAGACTCTTCAGTTTATGGCACCCTATCCTCCATCTGTGGAGAAAGCGATGGCACCCCACTCCAGTACTCTTGCCTGGAAAATCCCATGGATGGAGGAGCCTGGTAGGCTGCAGTCCATGGGGTCGCGAAGAGTCGGACACGACTGAGTGACTTCACTTTCACTTTTCACTTTCATGCATTGGAGAAGGAAATGGCAACCCACTCCAGTGTTCTTGCCTGGAGAATCCCAGGGATGGGGGAGCCTGGTGGGCTGCCGTCCATGGGGTTACACAGAGTCGGACATGACTGAAGCGACTTAGCAGCAGCAGCAGCAGCATCCTCCATCCGTGCTAGGTTCCACTTCTATTTGGTTTTATTTAAAAATTGTCTTTCCTTCTTCATCTCTATGCTCATTCATTCCCCTCCCATACATTCCCAGTGCAAAGTGTTAAATATATGTCCTTAGACATATCTTTGAAAAATGGAAGTTTCATCTACAGTAAAGCATGTGTTTTTATGGTTTCAAGCTAGTTCTTTGCTCCTGACTGCTGCTTAATCATTGGCCACATGGACGGGTAGGTGCTCCAGGTACCTGTCTATCACCAGTTGACGGAAACCAGGCTGCCTTGCACTTCCTGCTACCAGTGAGGCCGCTATGGCCTTCACATACTTTTCCAGCCATTTGGATTCCCTCTTTGGGGGACAACTTTTGCCCATATTATAAAATTTGAAGTTGCCTCCCCACCCCCAATTGTTTTGAAATGTTCATGCACCCTCTAGATGCCAGTCCCTGTTTTGATCTCAGAGATTGCAAAGCTCTTCTTGCACTTTATCACCTCCTGTTAACTTTGAGGTGCCCTACAAACAACAGAAATTCTTAATTTTGCTGTAGTTAAATCTATCAAGGGCTTCCCTGGTAGCTCAACTGGTTAAGAATCCGCCTGCAATGCAGGAGACCCAGTTTGATTCCTGGGTTGGGAAGATCTGCTGGAGAAGCGTTAGGCTACCCACTCCAGTATTCTTGGGCTTCCCTGGTAGCTCACACAGGAAAGAATCTGCCTGCAATGCGGGAGACCTGGGTCCAATCCCCGGGTTAGGAAGATGCCCTGGGGGAGGGCATGGCAACCCACTCTAGTATTCTTGCCTGGAGAATCCCCAGGGACAGAGGAGTCAGGCGGGCTATAGTCCATGGAGTCCCAAAGAGTTGGACACTACTGAGCGACTAAGCACAGCACAAATCTATCAGTTCCCTTTTGGATGCTATTTAACAAATCCATCTTACCCCAAGTTCACTCTTACATTTTCCTCTTAGCTTCTCTTTTATCCTTCACATTTAAATTTTCACTCTGTCTGGAGTCTATCTTTGAGCAAGGAGATCCAACCAGTCCATTCTGAAGGAGATCAGCCCTGGGATTTCTTTGGAAGGAATGATGCTAAAGCTGAAACTCCAGTACTTTGGCCACCCATGCGAAGAGTTGACTCATTGGAAAAGACTTTGATGCTGGGAGGGATTGGGGGCAGGAGGAGAAGGGGACGACAGAGGATGAGATGGCTGGATGGCATCACTGACTCGATGGACATGAATCTGAGTGAACTCTGGGAGTGGGTGATGGACAGGGAGGCCTGGCGTGCTGCAATTCATGGGGTCGCAAAGAGTCAGACATGACTGAGCGACTGAACTGAACTGAGGTACAGATACAGTTTGTTTTTTCTCTAGTCCCAGCCACCAACAACTTGTTCTTTATGCACTGATTTGTCCGGGACCTTTATTCTTTGTCATACGTGCGTATCACATTTGATGTGTGTCAACTCCTATGCTTGGGTGTTGTTGCCACATTGTTGTTAATACTGTGGCATCTGGTCAGGTAACTCTCCTTCTGTGTTTTTTGGCTTAAAAAATTCCCTAACCGTAGCGAACAAGAGTGGCTGCCTCGGCTCTGGATTCCTGGGGCGGCGGGTGTCTGACCCCGACTGCAGGCGGCTGTGAGATGAGAGCCTGGCCGCTGAGCCTGGCAGGGGATATGGGCTCCCAGGGTGGTGCCAGTGAGGCAGCAGGCATGGGGCAGATGGGTGGGGCCATGGGGACCACGGTCTCACTGGGACCGCTTTCCCTGGGTTGGGCCCCGGCTCTGAGAAGCAGCCCGGGCTACTTGGGAGGGGTTGTGCCAGGTGCCTGATTCCTGTTTAGGGGTGAGGTCGCGTGGATATAGTGTGTGGCTGGGTCCTGTGGAAGGGGTGGGCACATCCACGGGGCTGCTCCCCATGTCAGGCTCTGATCGGAGGGGCAGTGGAGAGAGTCCACTTTTTGTGCGGGCTCCTGTCAGCTCCTCCACCAGCTGGAGGCTTCGACCCTCTTGCCGCACGGGACAGGCATATGGCCAGGGTTGTGTCTATTTCGTTTGCATCATCCTGCACACCCGCACGCGACAGGCTCTCACCAACAGTAAGAAGAAAGGGGGAAGCAGGCAGAGTCTGGAAAGGGCTTTGGAGCCAACTCAACCGGGACTCCCGCCCATTATTAGCCTTGTGGCCTGGGGCAGGCTGCTTAAGCAACTGAACTTTGACCGCCTCATTTGATAGGGCCTGTAACACTGCAAACTGGCAGGTCAGTGAAGAGGGTAAGAGGTGTATATATAGCACCTGGGCTGCACAAGGTAGGTGCTCAGTAAGTGGGAGTTGTCATCTGAGGGTTATCTCACAGGAAAGCTCTCCAGTTCATTAAGCATTTCCTCTGCCAGGCTGTACCAGGCATTCAGACAGATGAATGACCTAGCCCCGCCCTTTGATGAGCTCACAGTTCAGCAGTGAGTTAATTACAAGCAGACAATAGCTGACTGAGATCAGGGTGTAAACTCCAGCTGTGGAGGAAGCATCTTTTAGCCCAACTGGAGGTCCTCAGGAGGCTTTCTAGAGAAGAAGCCAAACTGAGTCTTGAAAGGTGACTGAAGTTATTAATAGCTGAGGAAATAAAGGTAGAAGGGCATTCTACACAGAGGGACTGGGAGGAGCAAAGCCTAGGAAACAGGGAGTGAGTACATGCTGGAAACAAAACAAAACAAAACCCTAAACATTTAAGTTTTAGAATCAGTTTGAGTTTCTCAAATATCCTTTTAGAATTTTGATTGGAATTGCATTGGCTTTACAGATGAAATTTCAGAAAATCTGATATCATTGCAATGATAAGTCAACCTTTCCTAGAACATCTATATTTTCTTCATTTAGTTACATTTTCTTTTGTAACTTTTAATAAAGCTTAACATTTCTCCATGAAGGTCCTGTGCATTCTTTGTGAAGTTAGTTCTTAGATACTTTGATTTCCTGTTTTTAAAATTTCCAGAGAATAAAATTCTAGAGTTTTCTTTTTAGTCATTCCAGTTTTTAACTGTTCTTATTATCACAATACTCTTCCTTCACCTACATCCCTTATTTGTAATTTATGCCAATTTTTCTAAGTCTTTACTAGTAGAAGTTAAAAAACAGCCTGTCAGAACCTCTCTGAGGCTCTCTCTGTATGCTTGGAGATGTCAGTTTAATCTCCTTCCACTTTATATTCTTACTCTGAATAATTTTAGTCCGTTTTGCCTTTCTCCATGATTTATATTTTTCAAGCATAAATCAGTTCTCTGGCTTTAAATCACAGGTTGTCCTTATATGAATAGATATACAAATATGAGCATGCCTGGTGTAAGAACCAAAACACAGGTGCTGGTTTATACAAAAAAACAAACAAAAGTCCCCAAAAGTAGTGGCCATAAATTATAAAATGCTTAAGTTTAAATTTAATTTTCCTTGTGCAGAGCAACCCTCACAGTGAGCCAGACTTTATGTCAAATTTGAGATCAAAGAGCTCGGAATTATCTTTTATAGTTCAAATATCATTTATTGAGTCTCATTTTTGCAAATCTTTTTTGCTTCTCATGTGTCCATAGATTCCTGCTTGTCTGACCACAGACAAATGTCTGTACATGCATCCACCCACAGAGTGTCTGGGTATGCAAGAGTTATAAATATACCCATCTTTTAAATAGATCTTTATCTTTAGTGTTAATTGCATCTTTGCTTCTTGCACTTTCTCACTGAGTAAGTATGGTTGGGAAGACCTGTATGCAGTTGGCTACACACTGCCTTCTAATTATTTGCAAGCTCTCCTCTATGGTTAGTATCAGCCAAGCTGAGTGGTAGTGGCATCTTATTTCACCTAAAAACAACCCAGGTAGAAATTAGAAATTTTCTTTTTTCCCAGGTTTCCAAATAGCCTGGTGGCTGCCCCCATGACCTTGGTCTTTTGCATGTTCTAGGCCTAACTGTGAAGTTTCTTTTTGGTGTCCAAGTAGGGACCTATAGTTTTGATATGAAACATACAAAAAATATAAATAATGCTTAGGCCCTTTACCCCCTTTTGTCAATGCATTTTGCTTTCTTGAGGACTCAGTGCACTTATATCTTGCGGTCATTCTTTTAGATACCTCCCACCTCACACCTTCTGTGCTTGGAAAATTTACTTCCTTATAGACTTGGTGGGCAGCAGAGTCCACCACCCATGGGGAAAGGTGGAAATACAAAGGCTTGCTTTCCCAGCCTGCTTTGCAGCTAGGGCCTGGACTCAGCAGGTCAGTGTGTCTAATCTCTGAGTTGGGAGCCAGTGGCACCAAGAGTTCAGGAACTATGAAGAGGTCACTGTAATCTATAAAAATGTCGAGTCTCTATGTTGTATATCTGAAACCAGTGTGATGTAAATCAACTATGCTGTGCTGTGCTTAGTTGCTCAGTCGTGTCCGACTCTTTGAGAGAATCCCCATGGACTCGAGCCCTCCAGGCTCCTCTGTCTGTGGGGATTCTCCAGGCAAGAATACTGGAATGGGTATTCATGCCCTTCTCTAGGGGATCTTCCCAACCCAGGGACTGAGCCCAGGTCTCCCGCATTGCGGGTGGATTCTTTACCATCTGAGCCACCAGGAAGTCCCAGAATACTGGAGTAGGTAGCCTGTCCCTTCTCCAGGGAAACTTCCTGACCAGGAATTGAAACCAGGGTTTCTTGCATTGCAGGCAGATTCTTTACCAGCTGAGCCACCAGTAGTCTCATATGGAAGTACAACCTATAAAGTCAGTTAAAAGGGGTCTGCTCACGGTTAGGGGCCCAGAAGGGGTCTCCACTACACAAAGTCCTGGACATGTTGAAATCCACTGCCCTGGACATGTTGTGATCCAGAATCAGTCACTACCTCCCTGCCATGTTACCCAGGCCCTGTTCTCTGCCAGGAGGCCCCTGGACAAACAGAGGATGGCATTTGCTACTGGTTCTTCATGGTCTGTATTTTCAGGCTGTTTGTGTGCTGGGTTTCTCTGCCTTCTGGTTGTTCTCTGAATGGTGACACACTTGTCCCATGCCTGGACCCAAACCTCACACACGTGTGGACATCTGGATCAAAGGACATTTATTATATGTCCCTCTTGAGAGCTGTCTTCAAAACACAAATTCATTTATAAGATTTTTAAAAACTTAACAACTGACGAATCAGAAAGGGTTGAAATTCACCCTCACTTTTAAAGAAGGATGTGTTTTATAGGAGTGTCTCTCAACCTTGGAAGTTTCTGAGTTTACAATTTTTTTTCATTTTGAAGTTGTCATAAATTCATGTTCTAATGACATTTTTGAGCCAGGTGATTCTTTGTTGTGAAGGCTGGCCTACAGAGTGTTTATTGACATCCCTGGCCTCTACTCACTAGATACCAGGAGCACCACCGGCCCCACGTATGACAACCAAAACTGTCTCCAGATGAATATTCCCTGGGAGACAAACTTGTCCCTGGTTAAGACTCATTGCTCTAGAGGCATTCATAAAGGAGACACCAACAGCAAATGTGACCACTCTGGGGACTAGGGCCCAGCCTGGTGGCTTTTCCATGACTTCATAGAAATGCTGGACCCTGGGGCCCAGGCTAAACAGGGAAAAGGGGAAGTCAGAGGGGCTGGGAGGCAGACTATCCTGTCCCAGCAAGGTTGAAGAAGTGTGGCTGACTTCTTTTAGCTGTAGGGCCGGGGGGATGGAGGCTGGGGCATGTACAGTTTTAGCTGTAGGGCATGTAGAGTTTTAGCTGTAGGGCATGTAGAGTTTTAGCTGTGGAGCAGGTAGTGTGGATGAAGTTGAAACAGAAGTAGAAGATGTAGACTGAGGAATAGAAGGCAAAGCTGAGGAGGTGAGGCCCAGGGACTGCCCTGTACCCATGCCCCTTGTTGGGCTTCTGAGTAAAGGGGGAACTTAGGAACCAGAAATGGACCCACCTCCTTGGTGATGAGGGTGAGCCCAGCACGGGGTGAGGTTGCGGCTGTGAGAAGGGCAGGGAAGCTGAGCAAAGACCCCACGGACGGAAGTTTCCCAAAGAGGATCAAGCCAAGCCTTCTTGGTGTAGGTCAGTGCACTTGCTTGATGGCAAATTATTTCAAGAATGGCCTGGAGAAGCCTCCCTCCCTCACACAGCCCAGAACAGAGCAGAAATTTGGATGAAGGAGAGAAGAGGTAGGGCCCCTTTTCCCCTGGGCCTTGTTTCCCGTTTGAAAAATCAGGTCTCATGGGAGCCCAGTAAATGCAGCAAGTTTTCCTATGCAGTAGCTATTTGAATAAAATTTATTCAAATTACAGAATAGAAAAAATATTAGTGTTTCCGTTCAGATGCTGGGAGGTACCGCTGTTACAGTTGTGAACATATAGGAAAAACGTTAGCAGAGATTGAGATACTCAAGTATTAATGTTTGTATTTCTGTGGGAGACGTTATAATATTGCCTTAGTAATGGCTTGCCAAGTGGCTCAGTGGTAAAGAATCCACCTGCAATACAGGAGATGTGGGTTCAGTCCCTGGGTTGGGAGAAGGAAATGGTAACCCACTCCAGTACTCTTGCCTGGGAAATCCTATGGACAGAGGAGCCTGGCAGGCTACAGCCCATGGTGTTGCAAAGAGTTGGACACAGCTTGGTGACTAAACAACACCACCCTTAAAAATGAAAGCCTAGTTGAAATAAAACTTTGTTTTTTGTGTGTAGAGAAACATCTCAAGTTAATAAATGGCTGTGTTTAACTCTAGATCATGCTAGCTTGATATGTGCTTGACTCTATTATAAATATAGTCCTAAATAAACTGCTAATGCCAGAAAGCAGAATAAATCATTTTCAGTGAGGAACAAAGAGGCGGGAGGGACATAGCATATGGTGTAAAATTGTACAGCCTAAAAATAAAGCTGCCTGATTCTCCTCAAGTAGCTCTTAGGAGCTTTGAATGTCTTTTGTGGAAGGAAAAATAATAAATCCCCAAATGATTCAATGTATTTTGACTTAAAATGTCACTGCACACATTTTTAGAGACAGAAAGTGGATTGGTGGTCTGGGCTGGGGGTGGAACGGGGACTGACTGCAAATGGGCTGAAGGAAACTTGGGGAGGATCGAAGTGTTCTAAATCTGTACTGTGGTGATGAGTGCACAGCTATGGATTTTCTGAAAATCATCCAATTGTACACTTAGTGGATCTAATGGTATATAAATTTTACCTCACTAACGCCTTCACAGAGTTTTTGCCCTAGGCTTTAGGATGACATCCTATTAGACTTCTCAGCTGTCCCCGTGTCTCTTTGTTTCACTGGTCTTTTCAGGAAATGCCTGACTTAGAGTGTCATGTAAGCTCCCCATACCTCGTTTTGTCCTGGAAAAGGAGAGCGATGGTGGACCTACCCAGAGATAGTTGGGACAAGTAATTGGGTGGATAAATGGAAAGCACTGACAGCCGCTGCTGGTTCCTAGTATCCTCATCACCATGACCGCCATCTGCATCATCATTTGTGGCTGCGGTTGTTCTCTCTCTCTCTGGCCGAGGCCTTGCTCTGGTCCAGGCCTCCTGCAGAGCCTCCCACCGGCTCTGCCCCACATCCTGCAGTCAGAGGATGACTTCTGAAGGAAAGATCTGACCTTTCTGAACATGCTGCCATGGTGGCTCCCCACGGGCTTTACGTAGACCCCACACCCTCCATGCTGTGGAGCCCCGCCACCATACAGTCACCTCCCCTTCTGTCTCCTGCCTCATCTCAAGCTCTTTAGCCGTCTCTCGGTCCTTGAGACTCCTGCCAGTAAGGAATTCTTCCAATCCCCACCTGGGCTCTGCCTGGAATCATCTTTCCTCCCTTTCTCTTGCTGTCAGTGACAGCCCAGAGCCCCCGTGAGGCCCTTAATCTTGGGCCCCAACTTTCGGCTCATGGTGGATACATGAGTAATTATCAAAATTACAATTCCGGAGGATTCGAAATTACTGTAATTAGTCATGTATCCACCGTGAGCCCCATGAAGTAGGGCGTGCCCTGCTCCTTGCTGGTCGGATTAATAGCTTCCTGCACAGTGCCTGGCACTTGGTCAGCAGCCCTTGAACATCAACGTCTCTCTGGAGTGCTGACTTGCCTTCCTGCTCAACCGCCCCCGGGAAGTAACATGATCCCAGGTGCTCGGTTCCTCTCAGGAAGCCTTAGGTCTAGAACCCTTTCTCTCTTTGTGTCTTTGCTCAAGAGAAAACTCCTTTCTCCTGTCTTCCAGACGTTTAACTTAAACTGGAAAAGAGATTATAGGCTTGGCATTTTGCCTGATGGTACTTTTCTAAGGGGAAGATCCTTTTTCCATCTGATCTCCCGGGATCTTAAAGCCCTAAATTAGAAATGCCTTCTTTGCATGAAATAAAAGAGCTTACCCATTAACCATCTGTTCACCTGCAAATCAACTTTTTCCTGTGGAGATCCTCTTTATTTTTCCCACTTGTCTGTCTTTAAAATATATCTAACTGAAGCAATGTTCCAGGGTTTTAATCTGAGAGAGTCCATGGTTTACCTCCCACCCTGGTAATCAGCCTTTCCTTCCCCCACCACTGCTGGGCCAGTGGGGGCTGGCTATTCCCTGAACTTGTATTATCTCATCTATTTAATATTTGCATTTTAGCTGTATTTTATAATGTGCATACTGTTACATTAGTACTTCTGTATGGTTTATAGATATAAAAGTAATATTTAAGTAATATATGAATAGGCCACATGCTCAGAATTACTCAGAGTGCTGCTAGGATGATTGAGATAGTGATGCTTTATTTTAAAATTAAGAACAGAATTATGATTACATAGAAAATTATCTGTATGCCATATTTTGCAAGCTTTAAAAATCAGCAGAAACTTTCCTCCAAGGAAATAGTGGGTAAACTCCAGAATCTAGCCATAGACTCACAGACAGAAATGTCGTAGGCTGGGACTGGGGGTCTCACCCACTTCACTTCCCCAGGCAGTGATGCATAGCTCTCCACTTATTTCCCATGCCTGCTGCCACCAAGAGGCCCCCATGCTGGCTTCAGGAGGCCAGGTATAGCTGTGCTCCTCAGAGCTCCCCGCAGATTCTGAGCACGGGGGGTCTCCCCAGCGTGGGGAGCACAAGAAGCTTCTCCCCAGCCTGGTGAGCAATGGCTCCTCTTGAGACTCTAGGCCCAGCCACCGGAATACTAGCACTATAGTGCCACGGGGGGACTCCACGGAGACTCTTTCCCACCAAAAATACATTTATAGATGCAGGAAGCAGGTAGTTGGCAGGGCACAGGAGGCTTAGGACAATTCTGCAACGCTTGGAGGAAGTGATTCTGGGTCATGCGCCAGCTGTGCCTAGATGTTCCCCCTTTGTTTGGTCACCACCAGGTGTCACATTTCATTGTACCTTTTTCTATTTGGGGCTGACAAGAGAGGTTATAGGGCAGCAGCTCTTCTCTTCCTTTTCTCCTTCCTGTCCCGGCCACTTGCTCACTCCCTTTTCTGAGTATGTGCGAGGTTGGGGGAAAATTGTCCAGAAGGGTTGCAGGGTCTCCCCTTCTATTCCATTCCAAAAACGAGGGCTATAGTGCCCTTCTCTGGCACAGCTCTTGGGATATTGGGGGTTCTCTGTCTGTATCCATAGCTATAGCTTGTCCCAGACCAGGCAGGAGAAAGTTTAATAGATATGCTCAGGGCGTACACAGTGTGGCTTTGTAGCAGCCCCAGGAAGTTTGGGCATATAGCTATAGAACACTGGGTCTGAATTTCAGGAGCCTGCATGCATCTGCCTGGGTATCTCACTAATGCCAGCTCAACCGCAGATCCCAACTTAAAATCCCTTCCTCTGGGAAGCTGGCCCCACCCTGGGCAGATCAGGCTCCTTCCCAGCTCTGCACCTGTTGGGACAGTGGGCATCAGTCATAAGTCAGTTCTCCTCTGACTCTGTCTTTTGCTCTATAAGCCCCATACCCTCAGCCCCATTACTGTGTACTGGCCTCATAGAGCACCATCCCCCTTACCGGTCTCCCTGCCTTCCATCTCCTCATAACTTTCTAGCTCCAGAGTGACCTGGATCGTTAAGGCCTGCCAGTCATTCCTGTCATTGCACACCTCCATTGCCTTCAGCAATAGAGTTTCCTAAAGTCAGGTTGGATAATCTTCAGAATTTAGTCAGAGCAATTTTTTGGTGTGGATTCCAGAGCCCACTTAATACCTATGAGATCTGACCTCCTTGGGTGGTTCCCCAGGAAGTGGGCATTTGACAAGCTCTCCGGTGATGCTGGAGCAGCTGAGGACCACTAAGTAGGATCCACCAGATGCTCAGCAGTTACCTGTCCATATGCCTTCTTCATTTTGTGACCCTACTTCGCCCCCTACATTCCACGGCCACATCTGCTGCCCTAATTTCCTTCCTCACCTGGAAGCTCATCAGTCAGTGGCTCACAAGGAGGTCAGGTAGCCTCTCTGCACTGAAGCTCTCTGCTTGTGTGAAATTGAACTGCCCATCCTAGGGTTGACTTTTTGTAAGTTTCTCAAGATGAGTGATCATAGAGCTTCCCTGGCAGTCCAGTGGTTAAGATGCTGCACTTCCACTGCAGAAGCCATGGGTTCAATCCCTGGTTGGGGAACTAAGATCCCACATGCCACATGGCACAGCCAAAAAAAGAAAAAAAGATGAGCGATCATATCTTTGCACTTCTAACACCGCACAGAACCTGACATGGAAGGAATAAAAAGAAGTTTTGAGTTGAATTTGCTATTTGAGGGTGGCCAGGGTAAGAAGTACTTTGAGTCTGGCCTGAAGGACCTCGTGCATCCTTCATGCTCCTAGCCCTCAGCCACCCTTCCTCATTTCAGAGGGAAATGTGGGTATATGTGGAAATACTTTGGTGTAGGAGATAAATAAATGTGACAGCAGAGTTAGGAAACCCCTGAAGTTTCTCTTGGTGCCTGCCTGACCTCAGTACCACAGATCAGCAGGGCAGTGGGGCTCAAGCCTTCCCTTTGCATAGATTTGTTAGGAGTGTTTATAGCTATATCCCCTATGATATGATCCCAGTTTTTTCTTTCTTCAGCTCCTCATTTATCAGTGTTAGTGAGGAGAGGGAGGAGAAGGCACAAGACAGTCTTGACACACAATATTATTCTTTCTCTATCATTGCCAGCAAAAAAAAAAA